>CAODLS012325138.1:0-11260 GCA_948243855.1 Flueggea neowawraea | reverse complement strand
GAGAGAGAGAGAGAGAGAGTAATAATTTGAGTGCAGCAATGAAAAAGCGAGGGGGTTGAGAAGGTATATATGGAGAAGGGGGAACTGGGCTGCACCGGATGGACCTGAAAGCGACAGGTCCAAGGCCCAGAAAGAATAAACCGCTACTCCTCTGACGTCACCCTCGGACAGAGGGACTGACCGCTTTGCCCAGCCGAGCATTTTGGCAATTGGGCAAGGAAAAGAGATCCGATCACAAATAATCTTGCGTCCTTTTTGGCCTCTTCTTGTCTTTCCCATTCGTCAAAATCGCTTTCCTTGCTCTTTTTTTCCATTTGGCACTTAAAATATGACATCGCAGTTAAAAATATTTCATTTCATTTCTCAGTTTTCTTTGACTTGCACAGATCACTGGTGTATTGGATCCTCAATTTCATTAGTCAAATTCACTAAAAAGTTCAAATTTAGACCATTATCAATAATGAACTATGGCATCATGAGAGACGAATAAAATCAACAAAGTTGGTGATAGGTACATTCGAAATATAGATATTGGCTCCAAGCTAAAACCCACATAATAAAAAATTAGGGCAGAAGGAAGGGTACGAAAATGGGATTATTAAAAGGGAAGGAGGAGACAGAGAAATGGGGGAGTGGGGATCTAGGTAATTGAAATCCAGTTTCGCAAACCTTAAAGCAGCTATAAGTTATCAAATTCGGAATTGTGGATCCTGGATTTGTCTGATGCCTATAATACAAAAACTAATTAAGACAAAATTACTAATACTTATCTAAAGATAGTTGAGGATTTGTGGGGGAATGGAAGAATCAAGAGCGTGCGGGCAACACCAGCATCACAGTCTTCTAAGCTGCAGTCAAACAACAAGTCCTTGGCCACCGTTTCTTTATGTTTCTCCTTCTTTTACTTCGAGACCCAGCTGCATTTCATGTCCCCTCAGTTATTTTATTTTATTCTTTTTCACATACTTTCTTATATTTTTTTTACATGCATGGACTCGAGTACATGTTGTGTAGGCTGACAAATTTTTCTTACTTAGTCTCTCCCTTTTTTATAGACAAAATTGAATTTCCAGACTTGAATTTGATGTAATACTAATGAGTTATATTGATCAAGTCGTTTAGTAATTCCACATATTACATTTGTATTTGCTACCGACGATTAGCTAATAATTGGACCATAATTTCAAACTGTGAATCCGGCAGAAATACACCCACGGATTTTCAGCCCAAAAGCGCAATCCACGCAGATTGAACAAAGGAGTGCCAAATGGGGATATGTGGTAAATATAGATGGTAGCCGGCGAAACCTGGCTTTCTAATCTGAAACATGAACACTTTATTGAGTCACTTTAATTTACAGCTACACCTTTGCGTCAACCAGAGCAGCTGGGTCCATCCCAAGTTCTTTTTATGTTATATTCCCATTCGCTACCCATACTATGCATGCTTTCCACTTACTTATTTCTTCTCACAGGCATCATTGCTTTTTAGTTATTAGAATATCAATTCTAGTGGTGCCAATAATGAATTTATGGAATGCTAAAAGAGAAAGAAAGAACTGATGGAAAAGCTGAATAAAGTGAAAATTTCGATTCAAGTGATGGTAGAATAAAAAATATGACTTCAAATGGTGTATTTGCTAGAAAAATGAGATACAAAAACGAGAAAGCATTATAACTTATGTAAACTGATCACATGCAAGGCAAAGACGATCATGCCACTGACATACCCGCTGGTTAAGCATTGGCAAATGGCAAGTAATACGATACTGGCCTGTGTTGTACACATAGAGAAGGGGTTGATGTGACTTATAATGAAGGTAGCCTCCAGTTGGACCAATATGAACTATTACAATTGTATGTACAGAAGAATGGAATCACCCAAATACTAGGAGACATCAGACATGCACTACTTGAATCTGAATTATTACCAAAAAACTTCAACCATCTTAACTTTGTTTGCATAAAGTGGCGACTTTGTTGATAAATATATATAACCAAATAAAATTGTAACTCATCATATAATACAAGATGTGACACGAAAGAGCCTCCTCCATATATGTCTTGTTTCGTTTTTTAAGTGTGTTCAAATCGGAGTTATTTTGGTGTTTTGGTTGGAGAGGTTCATATTTATGAGGCACAACCTGTAGAGATTTTCGTAAGAAAAATCATTGTAATTTTTTTTTATTTTCACCAACCTTCTCTTCTCCTCTAAAATGGTCTTCAAAGCCTTTTTCTTAATTTTCTTGCAATCAATCTTCAATTAGGATGCTTCAATTAGTACTTAATTACTTCTTTAGAAAGTTTGTTTTCTCCATAAAAGTTCGCCATGAATATACGATCAAACGGCATCATACGTCAACGCTATAAAGTCATCACATTGAGTCAATAATATATCATTCAATTCACTTCCCAATCATGCTAATTAACCCACTGTTGCGTTAACTTTATTTAGTGCCGAATCTTGAAATTGTCTATCCATACCATTTATTTATCTCCTCTCACAAAGAAAAACTTAAATCTTATTAATTTTGAGTGGCAGAAAATCCTAGGAAAATAAAAAAAAAATTGACGTTTGGTTGCTTTTAACAGATTTCACCTCCATGGTGGACATTGACCATCATATTTAGGTACTGATAATTCTAGAGTCAGACCCACTCCAAGTTGACCGCGACTTCTCGTTCTCATTGGGCCTTTGCTCTCCACCTTACTCCCTCTTATCCAACTACTGCTTGTGTCTTCAAATATTATACCCAAAAGTTAGGCTAATTTTTTTTAAAATGAAGAGCTGTAAGTTCCCCAATACATGTTCTACATACGTGGTAAATTTGGTTGGTTTTTCATGAAAATTGGAATTAGAGGAAATTATGGTCTATGGCCTTTTCAAATTAAAAATTATATTTGGACAATCAAAAATTGCAGTTTTCATAAATCAAAAGACTTTTATATTTAATACGCATACTGTAACTAGAAAAATAACAATCGAAAAATAACAAAAAAATTATCCAATTTTTTGTTATTTGCACCAAATATTTTGTAGTTTTTGGGTTGTTTTTTGTTATTTTTTTCCATGTTTCAATATTGACTTATAAAACTATAACTAGAAAAAAATAACCAAAAAACAACAAAAAAATTATCTAATTTTTATTTGTTTGTATAAAAAATTAGATAATTTTTTAGTTGTTTTTTGGTTATTTTTCGATTTTTTTCCTATTTAATATAAAAGTGTGTCAAGAAATTTATGGAATTAGGCCTTGAAATTATTGAATCGACTTACATTCCGGGTGTGACCCAATTGTACTGAACCAGACCACATTGAGTGGATGCGAGCCATTTTTTGGGTAGATCGATGCGCTTGCACCATCCGTGTTAGTACTGTTGAAAGCCTTGATTCTAGTTCGGCCCAATTATACATGGGCCCAATTAAAGTCTTCTTCGCGCTCAACAAGGAGAGCCGTACGGCTTACAACTTCAGTTGCGCCCACTGTCCATTCAGATTTCAGAATCATATGGTGTTAGCGTACTTCTCGACACGTGGATATCTCTCGTCCCACCACGTCACTGACAACTTTAAACTTTTCCCTCTCACGAGTTTCCTGTTTTGTTATCATATCCGAATTTGACTAGTAGGAACTTGTACACACTACATGGCGTTTGTCGCGCTCTTCGTTGCTGCGACCAAACTCGCCGGAGTGTTAGCGACGGTAACCGTCGCCGCTAATGCTTTCTCTTACTCGAGATTCCGGAGCAAGAATCTCAAGCCGTTCAAGTCTCCTATTGACGAGTCCGCTGAAGTTCTAGCTTCTTTCAATGTTAACGGTACTTACTAAGTTGCTCATCATTTGAACTCTAAATTCAAATTTGTTGCTTTCAATCGTATTGACTAAGAGTTTTAGTTACAATCAAATTAGCTAATTGAAGAAGAAAGATTGTGAAAATAATGATTGCATTCTGTTATTTTATTACGTCACTGCTTTCTGCGCGTTTGCGGATTGAATGAATTGATTAGACCATTGAGTAACTAGCGTAATCTTTACTTCTAGAAGCTTTATCACTTCACTTGATCGGTGATACTGGACTCGGCTGGTCTATTTCCTTAGTGAGTTGCTGATAGAAGCAATTAATGATATGTGTTGTGTGTTTTTCCTCTCAGAAGAAGAAAATGAATTCTTTTTTGGATTGGCGACGGCGCCAGCACATGTTGAAGACAAGCTCAATGATGCTTGGCTACAGTTTGCTGAAGAAAAACCTTGTGACAAAAAGGAGAACGATCAGGGCAGCCTTCAACCAGCTGATGCTGTTGTTGCTTCGGCCACAGGGGATGGTGGATCTCATTCGGCTTCACTTTATGAGAAAGGAGCCAATAAGAGTGTGAAGAAGAGGAAACCTCTCAAGATAGCTATGGAAGCCATGATTAGAGGATTTAAGAAGTATACTGAAGAGGAAGTGGCTGTGCCGGATGACGAATGCCATCATAATGTAGCTGCATGGTTTAATGTTCCCAATCCGTGAGTTTACATGATATTATTTTTTGATTTGATTTTTAGCAAGTTACAATGCATTCATCGTTGCATCTGATGACTTTGAATAATCTGCTGTTGATTTGAGAGATGGATTCTTTGAATTCCTGAATTGATTTTTAGGGAGGAGAGGCTTAGATTTTGGTCTGATCCTGACACAGAACTCAAGCTTGCTAAAGATACGGGTGTCACCGTCTTTCGAATGGGAATAGATTGGGCTAGAATTATGCTAGCAGAACCTGTTAACGGATTAAAAGAAGTTGTAAGTATGAAGAAATCTTAATGATTATAATCTTTATGGACAGACTTTTTAGGTAGTAAAACTCTTACTGTATAACTTTCCGCTGATTAAGTTGGATTGCTCTCTATACAGGTTAATTTTGCAGCATTGGAGCGCTATAAGTGGATTATTAACAGGGTTCGTGCTTATGGAATGAAGGTCATGCTTACCCTGTTTCATCATTCATTGCCACCATGGGCTGGTAAGTATGGTGGATGGAAGCTGGAGAAAACTGTTGATTATTTCATGGATTTCACCAGGTCAGCATTTTTTTAGGGTGATTGATCGTTCATTTGGTTATCTAATCTTCAGGTTCTTTTTTGTTTGCTGTTCAATGCTTATTGCAAATGGCAACCCACATCAGCCTTTTGTATGGGCATGCTCATGGTAGTTAATGAAGAATCTTTTTTTTTTATTCGATGGCTACAAATTAATGTCAAGTGCCTTTTTTTGACCGTGTAACCTTTGTCTGCCGATAATTAGTGATCTGTCTTCTTGAACCTAATTTAATCCTCGTTGCTACTCTCAATGTTGATGCAGGCTTGTGGTTGACTCTGTATCCGACCTGGTTGACTATTGGGTGACGTTTAATGAGCCTCATGTATTTTGTATGCTTACTTACTGTGCTGGTGCTTGGCCTGGTGGCCAGCCAGATATGTTGGAAATGGCCACCTCTGCTCTACCAACAGGTGTTTTCAACCAGGCCATGCACTGGATGGCCATTGCGCACTCAAAGGCATATCACTACATCCATGGCCAAAGGTCTCCATCTTCCTTCTATGCCAGAAATTCTTGAAAACTGTGAAAAAGATTTCCAATTATACACCATAAGTTCTCTCTCTAAAGTAAAAATCATAAAATAGCGCACACAAATTAGTACTGCCTGCATATCATTTTGTCATTTACAATTAGTTGACAAGCTATTGAAATTATTTGTGTTGCTTTTTATGAACTGATTGTTGTTGTTTTATTCTACAGCACCTCATCAAGTTCAATAGTCGGGGTGGCACACCATGTATCATTCATGCGACCATATGGCCTGTTTGATATTGCTGCCGTTTCTCTGGCCAATTCCCTTACCATTTTCCCATATGTGGATAGTATTTCTGACAAGCTGGATTTCATAGGCATTAACTACTATGGACAGGTTCTTACTTGCCTATCTAATAGACTTTGGGCTTGCACTTTCAAGTGCCTACTGATATTTTCCTTGGTCAGGAAGTAGTCTCTGGTGCCGGACTGAAGCTAGTAGAGACAGATGAGTACAGTGAATCAGGGCGTGGGGTTTATCCTGATGGTCTGTACCGTGTGCTAATTCAGTTCCATGAGAGATATAAGCATCTAAATTTGCCCTTCATCATTACTGAAAATGGAGTTTCTGATGCGACTGATCTGATCCGTCGACCATATATGTTGGAACATCTACTTGCCGTTTACGCAGCCATGACTATGGTTTGACACTGGCTTATATTTTTTTCAATTTATCCAAGTTATTTGTTATGATAGGAGGCCTAATATTATGACGGTTCATCTACAGGGTGTCCCTGTGCTTGGATAAATGTTTTGGACAATTTCTGACAACTGGGAGTGGGCTGATGGATATGGTCCCAAGTTTGGACTTGTGGCTGTTGATCGCAAGAATAATCTTGCTCGGATTCCACGTCCTTCTTACTATCTATTCTCGAAGGTTATGATTGTTATGTTTTGCCTTTTCCTCATTAGCATTCTTCATATGTTCTCTCCTTTCTGAAACATAAATTGTTGCAATTTCAGGTGGCAACTAAAGGAAAGATTACACATGAAGATCGAGACCAGGCATGGAATGATCTCCAAACAGCTGCTAAGGAGAAAAAGTCAAGATCATTTTATCACGCTGTTAACAAACATGGTTTAATGTATGCAGGTAAACACTGCAACTCATTACCTGCTTAGTCTGTGAATAAAATGTCTCTCATTTTTCCTTCCAATTCATAGAATAGAATAGAAAGGAATGTACTTTTTACCTTTATGTACTGCGGGTCTAGATTTTGCTTCCAACAAATGGAAATGGTTCCTTGAACTGTATATACAGTTCTAACAAAGCTTCTTGCTACAGGAGGTCTGGATGAACCTATATGGCGGCCTTTCATTGACAGAGATTGGCGATTTGGTCACTATCAGATGAAGGTCTGCAGGACCCATTAAACCGCCTAGCAAGATGCATTCTTCGACCATTCACTTTTGAGAGGAAAAGAAAACATCAAAAGAATGACGGCGAATCTGTTTTAGAGCCACTTAAATTGAGTGTTTGATAACCTAGCCGACCGGCTTTTCTCAAATCAATTAAAGTTCGGGTGGATTCACATATACGAGTTCCAAGCTTGCGTTGGTTCATAAGCATTTTTTCAGCTAAATTTCCAGATATAGCTTTATATTGGTGGTCATTCATTCAAGTGTCTTCTTGTTTTCTTGGGGATCCAATTCGCTGTAACTGACTAACTTCTGGATCTCCCGCAGGGAATATTAAGTTAAATAAGGATGGATGGAGTAAAGATGTCTGCTTTCATATTGCAAACTTTCTGTTGACCTTGTACAGTTCCTGAAATTTTTTAGAGTCAAAAGGTTTAATGTTTGGACACTTGTCTTAGGTACCGTTACGGGATTCTGTCTGAAGTGCACCATTATCACAAGTGCAGTGGACTGTATGTACTTGAATGTTGGTTAAGAGATTTGTTGGAGTGCGTTCTGCACTTGAATATTATATTTGTACATCATTCTTCGCATTGCAGTTGCAACTATATATGTGATATATGTGATCTATCCCAAAACAATTATTTTGTTGTTAGCAGATAAACGAAGGATAATGTGTTGCCATGATGTTATTATATATATATATATATATATCTTGTTTGATAAAAAAAAATAATTACTTGAATAAAATAAATATCAAACGGCAAAGCTCCCTTAATTGTTGTACTTTTATTGCAACCAGGAATACAACATCGAAATAGATATTCTTTTGAGACGCTTAACACAGTTTTGATTTGCCCCAAGCGAAAACAGCGCTTGCGTTGGGTGGAGTTTTGTCTAGAGAGGGTGAGGCCGCTACTCCTGAACAACATATGGTTGAGCAAGCACATAGTCATGAGCTGCTTGAGGTGACGCACTTACAACCTGTTGTGAATGAAAATATACTTGATGTGGTGACACATATACAGCCGGTTGTGAATGAAGATCTACCTGATGAGTCTCAATCTGGTAACAATAATGCGCGGTCTGCGGAATGCAGTGTAAAGAACTCAGACACTGATTGTTTAACTTAGGCGGAGGCCAATAACGATGAGGATAATAGAGGGGACGAGGTTCCTCGATCATGGGCTGATGATGTGGGCGATGAGAAAGGTGAGTGGCCTTCGTCCACAAGAGCCAGGAACAACTTTGATGGGAAGGCTAAATATTGACCAAGATTCTCTAAGAGACCGAAACGTTAATTTGCACGTTACTTATGAAGGTTGTATGATGACTTCTGTTTCACGGAGAGCTACCGTTTTTAAAACCTCTCTTTCATTGTTATTTTGTAATGACCTTTTTATTTCTGTTAATAATATTTTGTAGTTTAAGAGCGTGGTGCTATTAAGTTGTCATCCTAGTTGGTTAAATCTGGTGCATCACTAATTCTTAATCCTCCCGCATTTCATAAAAAAAATGTTTAATTCTATGTTAATATATGTGGAACATAGGTAACACTATCGGTAGATTATAAAGCTAAAAATATATATATATATATATATATATATATATATATATATTTATATTGTAAAATTTATTATTTGTTCTTTTATTGTTTTGATCAGTCCGCTATTTAAAATGTTTTCAAACTTTAGCCAGTAATTTTTTAATGTACATCAATGTTGAATTTATTATTGTATAATATCTTTGTTATGAACAATAATTGAATCTTCGACGCCATCAACAATGAGGAAGAATGTACAACATGAAATATTTTAGGGGTTTATGGCAATAGTTGCATTCCGTAAAAGAGTTTAATAGTGTTTTAAGTTCTTGACCAAAAAATAATGTGTTAAGTTTTATTAGGACGTATTTAATGAAAAAAAAAAGATACAATGTTTACCCTCTTTGTGGATGTGTTATCACGATAGACAGTCCATATTGTTGCTTGGATGTACTTTAACTTTAGATGAGGAGGTAGGGATTTATTCCTGGGTTTTTTTAGACCTTGTTAAAATGCATAGGAGATGATGACCCCAAAATGCATAAACAGAAATCATTGTAGAAGTATCAAGAATGCAATTTAAGAAGTAACACGTGCATTCTGTCCCTGTTGGTGTATATGGCACATAATGTCCAAGTAGCAAGAGAAAATTAAGCAAAAGGTTAAGGTTAGGTGAGCTGCAGGATTGATTTAGGGAAGGAAGTGAGAATGGAAGTGAGTTTGACCATAATTGGCGAGAGATGAGAAAGTAGTATGAGATGGAAGACAACGAATAGATGTTGTCCTCGGACAAAGAGAAGGAAATATGGGTACCTACTTATTTAGGCGATACATTTTGGGCAATTTATGCAATTGGCTTAGCATAGCGAAAGTATGTATTCCTATTTTAATAAATTTGTTTACCATGTAATTCGCTAAAACTGTTTGTTGAGCAATACACAATCACAATTCTAGATAAGAAAAGAAATGTAAAGCAGATCACGAGAGGAAGTTGTGAAGTTGATTTATGAGATATTACATTTGATGATCGTGAAGTGTAAGGGATGGGGAAGAGAACACACACAAAGGATAGAATACTTTATACAAAGAATTTCACTATGGACTTTGTAGTGGACAAGTTAGGTTTGGTTTAGTCATACGAAAAGTTTGGGAGCATCGGAATTTCGTGTGAGCATGCACAAAGTGTATTAACTAGAACTCGAAAAGATATTATAGGGATTTCCACGAAATACATTTAGAAGCGATGGTGCAAAGACATCTATAAGCTATACAATGAGATTCGAATTCGGTAAATCAATGATCTGTTTGACAACAGTACAATTCATCTAAGGGATTTTGAGAAAGTGTTTTATTGAACTGTACACACGGTTTTAAAGAATTAAGAATTAAGAGAGATTCACAGTAACGCGCGGAATTTTCTAGTATTAATAAAATGATAATTGTTGCATCTTATCGTGTCGCAAATGTCTGGATAAGAGTTTAGCAGGACTCAAATGTGCTTCCACCTACTGCATTATGGGGACAGTCAAAAGTGGAATTATAAGAGGAAAATTCAAAGCCATCCAGGTAGGAATACAAAAAAAGCATATCTGGTAAAAGGGTCATCTTAGATTTGATTGTCCTTTAGTGAACGAAGGTAAATGGTTCCTTCAAGCCATTCAAATTTATCCAACATATATTGCACACACTCCCACTCACAAGCAACTTCACTTCCCATATAAGTAGGAATATATGCCACTCCTGGTTGATACCGCATAATCAAATCCATGGCTGCACTTAAACTACCTTACCTTGCTCTTTTGTCTGTATTTCTGTTTCTTGTTTCTTTCTGGTTCACCTGCATTAAATCGGACAAAATACTTAGCCTTCCGGGTCAACCTTCCAATCTATCAATCTCGCACTTCTCAGGGTATGTCACTGTCAACCAAGAAAATGGAAGAGCCCTTTTCTACTGGTTCTTTGAGGCTGAATCTCAAGCTTCTGAGAAGCCTCTGCTTCTCTGGTTGAATGGAGGTATTAACACATCACTACTCAGCTCACTATCAGTAATAGACCAAGTAAGGCTATTACTAATTATCTGATTCACTGTTTTCTGTTCGAAGGACCTGGTTGTTCTTCCATTGGATATGGTGCTGCAGCAGAGTTAGGTCCCTTGAGAGTCGGAAAAGATGGACAAGTTCTTAACTTAAACGACTATTCTTGGATTAAAGGTCCTTTTCGTTTGACATTTTCATCTTTCTTGGATTTTCATCCTTTAATATGCTAGTTCTGAAAGCATTACTCGTTTGCAGAAGCAAACATGCTGTTTCTTGAATCTCCGGTTGGAGTCGGATTCTCTTACACAAACACATCTTCTGATCTCAACAGACTGGATGACAGTTTTGTCGGTAAGTCATCAATTTCAGAAATGAAATTTTCACCGTTGTTTGATCGATTGAAGAGTGAGTAACTAGTTCCTTTCACCAGCCAACGATGCTTACAACTTTCTGGTGAATTGGCTGGAGCAATTCCCTGAGTACAAAGCGCGTGATTTCTTCATGTCAGGGGAGAGTTATGCAGGTGATATGCCTCATTCAACGTCTTCCTCAGCAATATCTCCGAGTCTATCTGTCTCGTGTTTAATCCATATCACATATGATCTTGCAGGTCATTACGTTCCTCAACTTGCAGAGCTTGTCTATGACAGGAACAAGGACAAAACTAAATATCCGTTCATCAATCTCAAAGGTTTTATAGTATGTTCATAAGC
>CAODLS012325051.1:0-12329 GCA_948243855.1 Flueggea neowawraea | reverse complement strand
GTGAAGAGAGAAGCTGCCTGAAAATGGATGATTTTACGAGAGAAATGATGGACTTGAAGACCCTTGTCACTCGAACCCTAGAGAAGAAAGGTGTTCTTGCGAAGATCCGGGTATGTGTCGTCTAGAACTGACCCATGATTCCTTTGACCGTAAAGGTGCTTCTTTTTTCTCGGATCTTGGTCTCAAATGATGAATTTGATAACCCTTTTGGTGGTTTTGAGGTTTCGGATCTCATTTTGTCTAGCAATGGTGTTCTGGGAATGATTGATGTCGGTGAAGTTGGTAGCTTTAAGTGAGGCTTGTTTGCAAGATTGAAGCTTTTTAGTAGAATTGTCTGAAGCTCAATGTTTTAGTTGGGAGGACTATAGAGTTTGTCCTTTTGGCATTTATGGAGCCATTAGGGGTTTGCTTTTGCTCTTTGGAAAACTTGTTATTTTATGCATTGATACTTGCTAATATGATATAGTTAGTTTTATCGAAAGCAGTTTGCGATAGCTTATCTATATAGTAGGAAGCAACCAGTGCAATCCAGAACTATGTGTGTTATATTGGGTGATAAAATTTGCATCGTTTCGTGGATTTGTTTGATGGTTTAGTTTTGAACTCATTTCTCTGTTATCTTTTGTTTATTGCTTGGCTTACTGTTAGGCTGAGCTTAGGGCAAGTGTTTTTGAGGCAATTGAAGAAGAGGATAGGGTAATTGAGAAAGATGAGGGCTTGCCACCGGCATTGTTGGGTACCTGCAATGAGCGTGCGAGACAGCTCCATGCTTCACCTTCAGGTTAATCCTTGAATTTGGCTCTCAGCCACCACATTGCCTTGCAAGTTTGAAAATGCTGGACCATTTGTCTCTTCTATCAATAGTTTAGGACAAGTGTTTTTTGTTCTACTATGTGGTCATGTTATTGTTTTTGCTGGTGCTCTGGCTATATGTCAGCTTCATGCTTCACCCGCATCTAGATTTTCGTGATGCCAATATTCATCTGCAGTGAAGCTCATTGTTTGTTTGTAAATTTCATGTGCTCTGGCTATATGTCAGCTTCATGCTTCACCCACATCTAGATTTTCTTGATGCCAATATTCATCTGCAGTGAAGCTCATTGTTGGTTTGTAAATTTCATGTGGGAGTACTAGGTTTCAGTCTCATTTATAGTTTGATACACATGTTCAATCATTATCACCTCTGCCCCCCTGACTAGAATTTTAGATCTTGTTTGTGAGAGATTCATTGCTGCATTCTCTTATGGCATGGTGAGATGTTTATTGTTTGTCTCCTACTGTTGCAGGAAGGTTGCTTACTTCACTCATATGTGAATACTTAGACTGGGCGCAGCTAAATCATACACTAAAAGTTTATCAGCCTGAGTGCAATTTGGTAATCAAGTATTTTCAATATAAAAGACAATAGCATGTAGCTTTTTTCTTCACTTATTTTTCTTACTGATAAACGATGTTAAACTACTTTTCTTGAATTATTTCCAGCCAAAAGATTCTTGGAAAGCAGAGCTCAAAGAATTTAGCGACAAAAATGGGTATGATCTTAACAGAAATGGAGATGGTGGTCCTTTGCTTTTGGATGTTCTTGAAGGATTCTTGAAGTTTGAGGTATTCTTTAAATATCCGCTTATATCAGCCATTGGATTCTGAATTTTTAAAGCAAATAAGACGTCTTCCATTGAATTACTGCCACAACAGTGCGGTATCTTCTGATTTCTTATTACATTTGGAAACAAACCACATATATAATGATTAAACAGTTTACAGCTTTCTAAATCCAAGTTTTGGAAAATAACTGTCAAGATGTATAATGAAACTCAGACAGTTAGCATAACTACATGAAAAGTAAATTTCATGTACTACTTAACTGATTTTCCTATTTTGCTCCATTTAGAGGACAGTGTTTTTATCTGAAATGAGACCTGAAAGAGCCTTATAGTTGCTTGCATACCTCGTAGATATTTTGTGGGCGTTGCTGGTCAAGCAGAACAATTGATGATTTGTGAAGCAAAATATTCCTTGCTTATATCCTTTTATTTTTTCCTGAAAAAGAAAATCCCAGTCCCGAATAATTGAGTATTGCTTCTATACAAACAAAAAATTTAATGTTTACTAAGAATCATGTTTTGGCAGAATTTATCCCAAGGAAGGGGTACCGGAAGAAGAGTTTCTGAAACCGACTCCATAGCAAATTTAGAATCTAGGAATACTCGGAGACCCTCATCATCATCATCTGTTGCCGGTGGCTTACCTCCACTGGGAGGAAGGTTTATATCAGTTCAAATTCTTTCTTTCTTTTTTTTCCCCCAAAAGTTCTCTTATCCATACCACTTCCGTGCCACTAATACTTTTCATTTGTTTTGTTTATTTGACATTGTGATGCCAGACCAGCTTCTTCTCAAGTAGCCGGTGAGTGGTTAATCTGCTTTTGATGCGTTCTACAATCTCCTTGCTTATTGCTTATTGTATCTGATATGTTGTTGCTATTTATCATTCTAGGTAGGAGAGCAGGGTCCTCTGTGTCTGGATATAGGAAAGATGAATACAATTGGAGATACGACAGTGACGAACTTCCAGTGCGAGCTTCAGCTGCCTTGGAAAACCTTCATTTGGACAGGAAAACTAAGAATCTAAGCACATCATGGCGGTTAGTTTCTCATCTCTCCTAGGACAATGATTTACAAGAAAAAAATTGTATCTTCTTGTTAACAACATATTAAAAAATGATTACCAGATGATAGATAGATAGATCTCATTTAGTATTATAATTGTGATTATTTTTGTTAAGCTAGAAGCATAGTAGGTACTAGGTATATTCTTCTGGTCTGCAGATATTTTCACGGGATCCTCCAGCATTTATTGCAAACAGTTTTAACTTCTCCTTAACCAATCACCCAGATTTTTTGTCATCGTGAACTCAGCTGCTGTTCTGTATTTTGAATTGCTGTTCTCCCTCTGTATATCATATTCACTTAGCATAATTCGATTGGTGTTGAACTTGCATTTCATAAGAAACAATTCGATCCTCCTATTTCCAGGCATATGGTGCTAATTGAAAATCGAACTTGTGTATTTGGTGAAATTTAGACTTTTTTGGATTTTTGTTACACTGGCCAACAATTTGATTAAAGCTGCCTTAGGTGAAGTTTACATTGTACAATGCATTTGGGTGCAGGCATGCTCGCGACGGAATCAATGACGACGATGGTAGGGGTGACCATATTTAGTTTGGACGCTGCTCTTCTCACTCCAAGTGTAGTTTAGTGTGATTTTTCTTGTTAATCGATCAATGATTTTACTGTCAGCGAAAGGGTTAGTAATGATTTTTATGTAAGTTTTCATCTTTTTATTCTGATAAATTGTGATGTTAGTTAGTGCCTTGTATGAGCTTTGTCGATAATTCCTTCTTAATTTTGGATCCATTTTGATTTCAGTCATAGTGCATTCTTGATTTCCTTGCATTGAGTGGTACTTGTATTTCTCCATTTCTACAACACAGATCAAATTTCAGGTTGATGCAGTTAAAATACGGTTCCTGAATGGATTACTTTAGCTGAAAACTTTTGTTTTATCAACCGAAATTAATCAGTGCCAATGTTAACATAATTATGAAAAAAAATTCTCTTTTTTTAATTAAATTACCTGAAATTCTCGTGTTTATACCAAAGGAAGTGAGGAATAGGATTATCCTATGATATTTAAACCCTGTTTTTAATAAGTATACTTCGACTTCTTTTTATTAAGTCATTTTATTTTCTCCTACTAAAAATTAAATTTCAACTATTTAGTGTAAGAAATAATTTTAATATTAATGAACTATAAATTTCAATTGAATTTGGACTATTTAGTATTGAAGACGACTTTAATATTAATGAGCTACAAGTTATCTTTGCGCTTGGGCAATGATGCAGCTAGTGAGGTTCTAACCGAGGTGTGTCTATTGCTGGTTGAAAACTGTTTCCAAATCCCCTCTTCCCGTTGAGAATTTCTGTTATGGATAAAAATTTGTTAAGAAATACCAATGAGTTACAAGTTATAGATAATGTTAAGGAATATCATATTAACCGGGATGATCAAAGTGCAAACTAACGATAAATTGAAAATTTTCATTTCTTCAGCGCAGGATAAGACTTCAATTGATAATAATGCTTATTAATAACACAATTCCATTACAAAGTTCATTGGTTAACGAATAACGATGCAACTCATGAGGATCCACAATTGCCTCCAGGCCCTCCATAATTAAAATAAAAACCCATAAGTGGATCTTTATGATATTGAGGATAATCTAAGCCATAACAACCCGATGGATCAACCACGGTTATGAGTCCGTCGTCTTCAGGAACTTTAGCAGCGAAAGATTGGTCAATATAATGAAGCCATCGAAAAAAGGCAACATGGCTGGTAACACTATGAGACCCATATGGTTTGTGACCACTTCCCATCTGAGGACTCGGTCCTGTGTCTCCTGCGTTGAAAGCCATGCCTCCCCATATCATTCCACCTGATCCTTGCTGAAGTTCACCCACCACTTCTTTCGGCCAATACCCTATTTTTAAATCCTTCTCTGACACCGTCAACCACCAATTCCCAGTTCGTTGATCCTGTGTACATCAATATTATCATGTCCTCGTTTCAGGCTGATTGAATTGGGTGTGTTTGTTTGTGGTAAATTGCAGAAGCAGGTTGCGATCGTAAAAAGGAAGATACATTTATACGTGCGTTCAAGTAAATATGCAGTTTCAATATTTCACATACACACACACACCCGATAGCTCTCTTTGTAATAAACGAAATTTACCTGGAAGATGGAAAATTTGACGTCGACTGAATAATTTCTACCTTCCTTAGTGACACTATTTATTGGACACCCGATAGGAATTTGAGGATGAACTTGCACAAAACCTTGGCACTGCATGTTGTAGCACCCACCTTGAGGACTACCTGTCTGTTTCAACCAAACCCATTTTCTCATTTTTCAATTTTCGATTACATGAACATATTCATATTCAACAGTGAGTGAAGCAAAAGACATACTCTCCGAAATATAAATATTCGAGGGAGACTGTCACCATTGATCATAGGCAACACCTGCAAATTCGCTGCTAAGTTTAGAAGAATGTTGTTGCCTAAACCACTAAAAAGCGGTGATATCACTATTTATCAATGTTGATATAACTAAAGTGAATTAGAGCATGATTATGAAGTTACCATCCATCCAGCAGCAAGAAGATGACCGTTATAATGAACCACAACATTTGCCAAGCTTGCTTGGTTTGGTCCTAGACTTAAGTTGAACACTGATGCATATGCATAAGCCCCTCTATATACTGGAAGCTGCGGAATTCTCGTTCTGACAAAAACGATCTGAAATTAAATACATCACCAGTAATTATTTCATTAATGACCAATGAATTTGCTGCTTATTAGTATTGGAATCGTCTCCAGTACCAACCGGGAAAAAATAAATTAGAACAATTAGGAAATGAAAAGGTAGGTACCAAATCGTACATGAGTTTTTGAATTGGAGGGAATATTCCCATTAATGAAATAGTTGGCAAAAGCTTTCTCCATAGCTAAACCTTCCTTTGTAGTTCTGATTATGGGAACTGTTCCAGGTGGGCATGATTCTTCTCCAGGTCTTGTTAACTGGAATGGTTCATTTCTGTCAAATATTCCATCCATTTTACTTGGAAGTGCTACTGGTTCCATCTGTAACACAAAAGATTCATGAAAAAGGAGAAAAGAAAAACATAATCTAAACGACTAATAAATATAGGAAGTAAATTTATATATATCTTGGTAATGACTCAATTCCAATGCCAAAAGATTACGAGTTAGATGTTTGGTGGAAACAAATAAAACTACCTGAACTTTATGATTATTGAGAAGAGGATGATTCAGTGATGGTTGCTTGTAAATCTCTATGCAATCCACAATATCTCCACCCTCCAGCTTTGTGAAAATGAATTAATTGATATAATGAGCGTGAGAACATTTTTTTATAAAAAAAAATCCTATATTTATTCATTATTGAGCCCTCACTAAAGAAAGACCAATTTCTATTGGATACCTTTTAGGTGTGAACTAAAATTTTTTAGTCTTAAATGTGGATATTTACCAACTGAACTACCTAACTTCGACAGCGTAAGAACATATTTTAATAGATGAGGAAGGGAGAATAAACAATATTTGAAAATAAATTAATAGATTGAGCATGGTAAAATATTTTTGTAATGTAGCAAATTAATTTAGCTTTTACCTGAAAGAACTTTAGGGAAGTCTTATTGAGGCTCACAGACTCCAAATTTTCATGAAAATAGCTTTCAACCATGGCCTTACCTTGAAATTTAGTCCATGAACAAACAAATAAAAATATTACCAGCTCTTTCATTCTGGAATTCATGGCAATTCCAAACTAATTAGAAACACAATTTTTTTTTAATGAAAGACCAAAATTGATAAATTGACAATATTTATACACATGGACACACTTGAGACTTGTCGATATTTATTTATTTATTGGAGTAATTTGTCATGTAATTATTGGTTAGTATATAAGTGACTTGGTGGGTTAATACATATTAAATAATTTCTCAGTTCATGCTTTCCTTTTTTTATTGTTTGACGTCAAATTTGGGTCAGTGTTTCTTAAATACTTTCCATATGTGATCATCGATCTTGTTTGACTTAAAATTAAAGGTTCAAATCCGGAGTGATTCTTTGTAATTTATGGAGGAGAGAAGCAAATATGGATACTCATTTAAAGTTCTGTTGTTGTTTGAACCGATTTTCGCTAGTTTTCGTGTATTGGAATATAAGCTAATTGAAAAAATATATCTCAATTCTTATACAAAGAATATCTCAATTAGTCAACCAAAATGCGCCTATTTTATTCATCAAAAAAATAATTCCTTAATTTTTTATGCTAATTTTTTGTTTATTGCGTTGCACGTTATGAAGTTTTTTTATTTAATAATTTAATTATTTTTTAATATAAATATATACATTTAAATTTTGGTAGTCAATTTTTATCACATACAATAAGAGAAAAAATTAAAATTATATAATAAAAACTTTAATCGAATATACTTAATTTTTTGACAAATCGTATATTTTATAGTAAAACATTCATGCTTAATTTATCCAAAATTAAAATACTTTATATTTATATATAAAACAAAAATATTGGAATTGTTGACCTATAATTCAGTATATTCATCAACAAATCATTCTCTCACTAATTGCATTTCTTTTTCTTTGAAAAAAATTAAAAATTTTCAAAAAAGGATACACAGTACAAAATAGAGCACTAAATCTTTTCTTTGCGCATAGACCATAACCATCGTTGCACTTCCTTCCAACATTTTAGGCTAAATCACAAGCTGGAAAAAATCAATATTACGCTGTAGAATTGTAAAATATTAGAACTCTTCATTTAATACTTATCTAATTATCAATCTGAATTTGATAAATTATCAAATGATTATCAAATACTTATAGAACAATAGAACAAATATTTAGAAGTATTTATGAATAAAAAAGGGGGATAAAAGTGTTTAAATTTTTTTTTCCACATCCATATATTTATATATGTTATGATTATGATAAATACGACCAACCCACTCTTACAAATAAATTAATTAAGTTAACTCGACCTAAGAATAACATTTATTTCTCTCTAGTCTCAATCCAATTAGGTTTATGAATTATTAATATCAAAAAATAATCCCAACTCGAACTTTGGAGTAATTATTAAATCTTCCTATTCTTTGAAAAATAGCTGAAAAATTCCAAACTTTGAGTCATATATCAAAAGCAGTACGTCGTTTGTTCTCCATCCATATTTGTCGTTAACAGTTTATGTGGCATGTCCACATCAATTACCATGTAGGCCTGTCACGTCATCCATTTTTGCACGTGAACATGTCACGTCATCTATTTTGCTACATCGACATGTCACGTAAGCCGTTAATGATAAATATCGATGGAGAACAAACGGCATGCTTTTTTTAATACAAGACCCAACGTTTGGGAATTTTTAGCTATTCTTTACGGAACAAGCTAGATTTGATAATTACCTCAAAATTTAGATTATTTTTAGGTACGAAGTTCCTCCGTATCTCAATTGTAATGCATTATACTCAATATTATATTATTATCCTAATAGTAAAACTGTAATATTATAAAATATTGGATAAGTGTCACTACAATTTTTATTATTTTTTAACATTTGAGACACAATACAATTGTGATATTAAACATTACTAACCCTATATTAATATTGATGCGTCCACAATGCGGGATATGAACACCCACGTTGCCTGAATACAAGAGTCAGAGTGTTCTTACACCTTAATTTAATTAAGCTCTTTTTAGTAGTTTTTGAAAAGTTAGATCCAAATAATATAAAACACAATTTACTCATTTAATTTTTTTTAGTAATTAAATAGTTTTTTTTAATAGTGTTTGTTAGTGGTTGATTAAGAGTTAAATTATGAATCCATTAATTAAAATCTTTTATATATGAATCCATTAATTAACATGATTTTGTAGAATTTTTTATATGTTAATTTATATAAAATGCATATGCTTTTATAAGAGTTGAGTTTTCTTGTCAAATGAAAACCATTTATTAAAAGCAAAATAACAAGAGTTCAATTTTGGTTGATGTTTATGAGATTGAAGATATAATAGCGAATAGCATTTTCAATCATGCATTTATGTCGGGGAAAATAATTTCTAAGTTATTGAGGTATACCCTAATTAGTAGATAAATTTTCGAATTTTTAAGATGTTGTATATATATCCTTGAAGTAAAAAACTAAGTTATACTTAAATCTTTTCATAAGCATAATCTTTTTTTAAACCATCAACAATGGTCGATAAATCTAGTTGCTTATAAATATCTCTTTCAAACCATGAATGGTGGTCAAGTAAGTCTGTTGATCATGAAGAGTTATGATTGGGAACATTAACTCAAATCAATTATCAAAAAGGTTTTTGAATTTAGTAAAAATACAAAAAATACTTCATATGCTTAAATTATGAATATTTTCAAAATTTTTATTGATAAATAAATAATAAAATAAATTAAAAAATATTTATGTAAATTATATTTTTAAGAAAAACTTTGGATGAAATTTTCTTAATCTTTATAGATACTACATTAATTATCTTTAAAAAGATAAATATCGAGAAAAAAAAGAACTAAATGAGTAGGAAAAGTGAAACCCTAGATCCAACTCACAGCACCCCACGTGGCATAATTTCAACGTCAACTTCAAACAACGTGCGTTCCTCACTTGAAGGAGAAAAGCCCTACTCGCCCAGGCTAACCTTCCTTCCACTCTTCCCCCGAACCCTTCTCTCTCCAAAGACTTCATCTTTCTCCAATGGCTCTTCTCTCTAGGCTCACTCGGGCCTCCTCAGCTGCCACCAAAACCCTCCCGTTTGACTCCTCTCGTGCTTTCTCTTCTTTAACTTCCGATGCTGACCTCAGAGCCCCTTCCTTTTTCTCCCACAAGCCCCTCCCGCTCCGCCATGACCCCAAGGGCAGAAATGTCCAGTGGGTCTTCCTTGGAAGTCCTGGCGTTGGTAAAGGCACTTATGCCTCTCGTCTCTCCACTCTCCTTGGAGCCCCTCACATCGCCACCGGCGATCTCGTCCGGGAAGAGCTCAATTCGTCCGGTCCGCTTGCGTCTCAGGTTGGGGGTTAATTAGGGTTTTGGATTTTAAGTTGGAAAGATTGGAGCTTTATTGTGTTTGTGTAATTGGGTTTGGTTTTGTTTTGGCAGTTGAAGGACATAGTGAATCAGGGGAAGTTGGTTTCTGATGAGATTATTATAAGTTTGTTGTCGAAGCGGCTGGCAGCAGGTGAAGCTAAGGGTGAACATGGGTTTATTCTTGATGGGTTCCCTCGGACTATTAGACAAGCTGTGAGTTTATACTTGTAATTTGTTGCGAGTCTTAAGGGTTTTGATGTTTCTGCAAGCTTGTGACAGTGACATGTATGGTCAGCCTCAGCACTGTTAATAGTCATTGGTTTGGTTGGCCTGTTGATATTTACTTTATTTAAGGACTCTTTTTTATTGTCATGTGCAATTTTGCTGATTGTTCTGCATTAAAGTTTGGTGAAGCATTCAAGCTGCGATTTGATGGTTATCTTCTAAAGAAGATTTCTTTTCGTGAATTTGTCATTTATATTCCCCAAAATGGGTATGGGTCATAGCATCACCATTTCATGTTGCTATAATCCATTATGTTCATTTTTTATTTTCTATTTCTCCGTCCTGTTCCCCTGTTTCTGTTTTTTTTTTTTCCGTCCTTTTGGCAATGATTGTCATGTGTTGGTCATACTTCAGGAAATTTTGGAGGGGGTGACAGGCCTTGATATTGTGGGTAACCTAATGCGTCGGGAAGAAGCACTACTTGCCAAATGCCTTGGGAGAAGGATTTGCAGTGAGTGTGGAAAAAATTACAACATTGCTTGCATTGATCTGAAGGCTGAGAATGGGAAGCCTGGAATGTATATGGCTCCACTTCTTCCTCCGCTTCATTGTGCAACAAAGCTTATCCAGCGAGCTGATGATACTGAAGAAGTTGTCAAGGAGCGACTTCGTATTTACAATGAGATGGTATGTACGATTTTGAATGTCTCTTATTGATGGCAAACCTTCCTGAACAAAAAAGTGATGATTTCTGAAAATCTCTTATACATAATGTGTAGGGGAACAATCACTTGATGTCTAAATTGTGATAAAAAAAAAAAGAGAAAATCTTCTTGTTTGTTTGGATGACTAATAAGATGAAGTGAAGGTAGTGAAAGTGTTTTGACTTATCATATAGGTTTCTGTTTTCTTTAGCTTCATTTATTGTGTTTTTTTTTTTTAAATTTTGAAATGGATTGTAATAGTCAGTGTTCTTTCTGTAATATAAGTCAACTATGCAGCTATGCCACTTCTGATGAATGAAAAGTATTTATATCAAAGTTTTTCACTATTTTGTTCAATTTTAAGGAAGTTCCATTTACTTGTCCCATGTCTGAATTAATAAGATGTCCCATCACCACTGTCTTCCTCTTTAAGACTTCAGAAATCATTGGTGATGTTGTCAAAGTTGTTGCAAGTACCTGCGTAACTTTTTATTGTTGTCTGCCCCTCCAATGGCATAGAGCATCTTTATGTAGGTTCTACTTTAGTGCTTCCCAGGAGACAAATGGGCTGGCCTATTTTTGGAATTATTCAGATGCTCACATGTTATTAATGATTATTATGACATGGGAATGTTTTATTTTAGTTAAGCTTGCTACTAATTATCATAGTGCATTTTACAGGGCTACTTGCTTAATATTGGGATGCTTGGATGTTCATCTAAATGTGTTTGATTTCTTGCCTTCATTTTACACTACGTCGATGTTGTATTTGTTTCCTCCCTACCCTCCTATTGACCGGGGAAAAAATTATGGGCATAAACATGTTAAGTAGTTTTGGAGTTTTCATTAGAGAAATGTAATAATTGACCTTTAAGCTTGTTACTAATTTGGCAGCAAATATACCTATGGACCACTTGCTTCAGCTGTATATCCAATATTAACTTTTCTAGTGGATAAAATAGTGTTTCCATAGCAGCTATATTAATTTTAGCCTGCAACTTTTCATCTTTATTATGTTTTGATTGCAGAGCCAACCTGTTGAAGATTTCTACCGCAGGCGAGGCAAGTTGCTGGAGTTTGATCTTCCTGGTGGAATCCCAGAATCGTGGCCAAAGCTGCTTCAAGCTCTAAATCTTGAAGAGCCCGAACATAAACAGTCTGCAGCAGCTTGAGTTCCTGTAGCAGCAGCAGCTTGAGTTCCTGTATGTATCTAGCATATTTTCAAAGATAAGTTAGGCCATTCTTTGCATGTGAGAGATGTGCATGCATAGTATTTATTTGGACAGGGAAGGGGGAAACAGTCATTTGCAATAAGCAAACATAGAACATTTATACTGTGCTGTTGTTTGGAAGAGCGTGGAGCACTGTGCACTATTAGTAATTTTATTTGCTGGCAAGTGTAATTGCCATTCAGTTTTGTTGTATTCTTTTAGTCATGAAAATGTTACCGGAGGTTCTTTTTTTTTTTTTTGGAGTTACCGGAGGTTCTTTTGATTTGGAAATGCCAATCGAGAACTAATAAATGAAGGTGACAATTGTATAAACAAGTTTGCCACCAGACCGAAAAGCATTTTTTCTGGTTTTCAAATGTATGAACAAACTTAATGAGAAACGCGAAAGAGTTTCTGGTATTGTGTAGGCATAAAGACCTTCTTTATTGTTAGTATTGGCCTGATGA
>CAODLS012324088.1:0-17463 GCA_948243855.1 Flueggea neowawraea | reverse complement strand
GCACAAAGAAAGAATAAACTATTCATGGAGTTTTATCTTCATAAAACAAATGATATTTCATAGAAATGAAATGCCTCTTTATTATTAAATAAACCGAAATAACAATGTTTACATGATTGGGCTAGGGCACAAAACTAACACTCCAAAGGTTTTTATTACTTCATCGAATATCGTGTGCTTGCGATAACACCGATCAACTTTCTCTTTTGGGGGCATTACTAGTGTGGAGATTATCTTTTTAAGATTGTCAGTTGTCTTGGCGATGTTTGTGTTTTCTCTTGAATTAAAATATATATCAGTTTGGGTTTAACACTATGTAGGGGTAATAAGGGTGGTTGGAGTTTAAGGTTCCTACTTCTTTTAAGTTATAGAATGCTTGAGGGCAAGCATTATTTAAGTGTGGAGATATTTGATAGGTTGCATTTTAGGCATGACTTATGTTGCATTTTGTGTGTGTGTTTTGCATTATAAATTATTATTATTCTTGTGCTTTTATGTTGTTATGCTTCTTTGGTGTTTTAGGTGGAATCTTGGTGAAATATGAGGATCTGGAGATGTTTCTATGCATTTCAGGCGAAAACTGTATTTCTACGTGACTACGTCATAGTTTATATATGTTGACCAAGTTTGACCACGTGCATTGGGCCGTGTGTTGCACTGTTGGGCTACGTTTTTAGAGCCTTGTGGATACCTTAGAGGGCTGCTAAGTCAAATTTGTTGTTTGATCAAAAAAATACTTATTATTACTATTTTTATTAGCCATTTTTTAGAGGATTCTAGGTTTTCCTATTTTGGAGACATAAATATACCTTGTAACCTAGCATTGGCGGCTCTATCTCCATTAATCATTCTCATTCACGCATATTGAAGGCAGCCACCACTCTCTCACTAGTTTTTTGTGCTCTTTCCTCTAGTATGTGTAATTAAATCTCTTTCTGGTTAAGGTACTTTCGAAGTTCAATCCATTAATGTTGTGAGACTCTTTTTTAACTTTTATTAATCACTTCAAGTATTTATTCAGTTTCTGTTATTGCGTTCTTTCATTATTATTTTGATTGATTGATTGAAAAAGGCATGTTGGTTGATTGATTGAGTAGTATATTGTTATTTGAGGTTGATAATGCATCACATTAATCTTGATATAGGTAACAAACAACGTGAATTTATGTGATTTGGGCATTGTTCATTGTTATGAAACTGAGTAATCTAGTTTAAATGAATCACGACGTTTCTGGTTTCACTGGTTATGATAGAGGTCCCTTTGATTCGTACTGCTGCCAAAGATTAAACTCTATCAGGGCATCTCGGGGGTTGTCTAGTGCTTAGGAAAATAGTCTACAGGGTATCCCGGGGCTATCGAATAGGTAAGAAGGAATTAGTTAACTGAGTCTGTCACCGTTAACTATAACTCTATCTGCTTGAAATGGTTAATGTTCATCTTTTGTGTCTGTGATCAACTGATTGGATTGAACGAAGTAGTATCTTAACTGGGCTTCTCTTATTATTGAATTTCTATCATTTTCATTCTAGCTATTTACTTCTCTGCTACGAATTTACAGTCTCTGTTTGCTTTTAAATTTTGACTTCAACTTTACTTTCATTCATCAATTTTACTTTTTTTTTCCGGCAATTAAACAATATTTCACCAGTCTCTATGGATCGACCATGCTCACTGCTTTACTCACACTTTACTATTTTGAGCAGGTTAATATTATGTTAATCGGTTGACACCCCATCAATTATTTCAGTGGTGTTGCTTCGTCCAAATTGATAATGTTCAAAATCACATCATGGTCATACCCATAATAGTGTAATAGTATATATATATATATATATATATATAAAGGAGGGATCCACTTATATTATGTGCAAGTTTTTTCAACTTATACTAAATTATTACC
This sequence comes from Flueggea neowawraea, assembly GCA_948243855.1. NCBI lineage: Eukaryota > Viridiplantae > Streptophyta > Magnoliopsida > Malpighiales > Phyllanthaceae > Flueggea > Flueggea neowawraea. Next base: position 15,562 of record CAODLS012324088.1, on the reverse strand, counting down.
ATTCATTCTTTTAGTTTTAATGGTTGATATATCTTATTTTTTTGAATTTAATCCTTCCTATTAAATCTAAAAACAATGTATGGTAATGATTTGATGTGAGTTTAGCATATGACTGATATGCAAACCCCACCAGTTACGTACGTTTTGTGATTATATTACCAATTGCATGATAGTTGCGTAGGTTTAGCATGACTTATATGCATACCCTACTAGTTATGTACCCATCTAAGTACTATAGCTTGAACATAACTTTTTTCTATTGTTTTGAGAACATCTTCACCAGATAATTATCAACTGCGTTTGTTAGGTTGTCAACTTCAAACAGATGGTTAAAGCATCGCATTTTATTAATTGATGTTTAAATCGTCAAGTTGAATGGTTGATACCACTCTACGTATACCTTTATAACCAATTCATATGAAAAATATGATTCAAATGAAAACGTTTTGACCCACATATTTTTAAGATAAAAGACAATGTCTAGTATTGAAGATAGTCGATTTCTTCCAAAATTGTGAGGCCTAAAGTTTTTATTAAGAACAATTACTATTGCACCCCTTAGGATAATCATATTCTCTGATTGCATCCCTAAGTCTTTATTAGGGTATATCGCATTGTCTATTAGGCAAAATTAACACCATTAACTTTTAGTAGCGTAATAGAAGCCTTTTGAAAACTTATGAACACAATCGGATAATACGATTATTCTCAGAGAAGCCAGCGTAATTGCTCCCTTTTTTATTACTTTTAGTTGTTGGATTTTTATTTATTTCCTTTCTTTTTTTTCATTCTGATTTTGTTTCTTTAGGGATATTGATCAAAATCTATTTGTTACTTGTTTCATTGAGGTTTTATATGTTTACGGAGTCTAAATATATGGTATATGTCAAAAAAGGAAACTGAATAAAAACCAAATGAAAACCTTGTGGCTTTTATTTGGTTTTCAATTTGCAAATCTATGATATATGAAAAAAAAATAAAAGAAACTTAATAAAAAAGTGGAATATTATTTCAATTTTTGCACAGAAAACATATTTTTGTACAATAAGCAAAAAGAAAATGAATAAAATCCTAATGGAGATCTTCAATCTTTTATTGATGGAAACCAACAAAAACAAATGAAAACCAAACAAACTTAGTTCAAATCTTAGTAAATTCGAATTCTTAGAGTCTGTATTTTTGTCAATTCAAATTTTTGAAAGTCTGTATTTCTTAACAAATTCAAATTTCTAAAATCCATATTTTTTTAAATTCTTTTATCTTTGCTATAAATAAATAAATGCACCCTAAAAATTTAGGCGAATTAATTCCTAATAGTATCAAATCATTACGCACATAATATGACATCTCTTGGTTATAAATATGTGTAGACATGTGAGCTTTAATCAAAGGAATTCTAATAATGGCCCTTCTCACTTTTCCTTTCTCTTCAAATTTCATCTGTACAAAAATCCAACATAACAGTTGCTTCACTCGTAGAGCATCAACCAACATCGTCGCCTGTAGCTCGGATCAAAGTTCCACTGCTCCTATCGCATCCCATGAAACCATCATAAGAAGATCAGCAAATTATCAACCACCAATTTGGGATTATGCTTACTTTCAATCCCTATATAGTGAATTTGAGGTTTTTATATTATCATAATCGTCATCATTTCCAGTTTACATTGTTGTTGACTTAATGAAACAAGATGGCTGCGAGGTGACGAAAGAAATTAAGTGATGCATATTTCAGGGTTTTATGTACACAAATCGAATCAAACATCTCAAAGATGATGTGGGAAAGCTACTTGGTCAAGTGGAGAATTCTGCACATCAGCTAAAACTTATAGATACTTTGCAAAGGCTAGGGTTGGCTTATCACTTCTACGATGACATTAAGACAAAGTTGGCAATCATTTGCAACAATAATTTAGTATCGAAGATGGAAGATTTATATTCTACAACCCGTGGATTCAGGCTTCTGAGAGAACGCGGCTATAAAGTGTCTAACGGTCCTATTGATATTTATTTTTGCTGTTTGAACAAGACAATCTCCATTGAAACTCTAATTTTCAATATGCTTATCTGGGTACGTTTATAAAGATCCAACCTTTGAACTTAAAAAATAACTTGAAATATTATATTTGTCTTACCCATCGTGGAAAGGTAATTTGTAGGAGCTCATTTCCAGCCACTTCTTCAGTGGTTGAAATTTTAATAAAAAATCATACTTACTAATAAAAAGAAAAAGTTTGTCTCAGTTTTCGCAAAGATTTTAAATTACTAACAAAAAATTCATACTGTTGGAAAGATAGGCTGCAAACACACAAAATTAACATTTCTCACTCTGTGCAAAATCAAATAGGCAATAATCGAGAACAAATAAGGCAAGTAAGCATACCACAAAACGTAAGAATTTTTTACATAGAAAATCAATTTCATTTACTTACCTCAATAATTGACCTTTTAAGTTAAATTTAATCGCAGAGGTTTTCAATAAATTCAAGGACGACGAAGGAAATTTTAAAACAAGCCTCGGTAAAGATATTGATGGAATACTATCATTGTATGAAGCGTCATTTCTTTCAGAAAAGGGAGAATTCGCCACCAAAATTCTTGAGAAGTATGTGATTGAGAACAAGGGCCAATGCCATGCAATGTTGGCAAGCCATGCATTAGAGCTTCAATTGCGTTGGAGGATGCAATGATTGGAGGCTAGATGGTTCATTGAAGTGTATGAGAAACATGAAGCCATGAATCCTCTTCTGCTTCAACTTGCTAAACTTGATTTCAATTGTGTCCAGGCAGTTCATCAAGAAGATTTAAAACACTCATTACGGTAAGCTGATCCCTAATTTGATCTCCTTTTTATTATTTGAGAGATTATTATAGGACTCGGTTATAGTATGGGAAGTTTTGGGTAGTTTTAGGTAAGGTCACGATCTGATTTTAAAAATCCAATTTATCTTACAGCATTTTTAGTGCCTAACCTCTTCAAGAGGCTAATCAGACTGTCACTCCACTAAATTCTAACTCATTATTTTATATTTCTCCAATGGTTAAGCTCCGATTATGCTATACTATAGAATTCACAATCATTCCACTTATTATTTAATTTATTTACACTATATAATTCATAATAGATATTCATTTAACATAAATATTACATACTAGTCAATATATGATTAAGAATTTAATTTTAGAAAATTATTCTTTTTTATTTTGAAAAATAAAAAAAAATTGTTAAATACCATTTGACTAAAGAGAGGAAAGTGTTTGTTCCAACTATGAAGTGATGTGAGCGAAAACAAATGAGGTGCTGGTGAATACCATTTAATGAATACAATTAGGTGTTAAATTATGCGAGATCCATTTAGTATGATATATAATAGATATTATCTTTAAAATTTGGTGTTTAACATATTTCACTTTTTGGTAGAAAATAAAAAATAAAAAATTGCTAAATAAAAAAAAACGAATCAAAAAATAGAAGAAATAAAGAAAAAGAATTAAGAAAAAATAATTGAAAAAAAATAAAAGAGAAAAAAAAAAGAAAAAACACAAAATAGAAAAGAAAATAAAAAGAAAAAGAAGAAGAATGTGCTTGCAACACAATGGACCACCATACTCTAAGCGCTGATAAACACCAACCTCCTTAATGGTTCAACTCATTGAGAGTATAATGACAACGATACAATACCAAAGTAAGACCAGTTTATTACACTTTATTCTATTTTACTTTTACTTACAATAGTATCACAACTCATTCCCGGGACCATGACCAGCATACGAGGTGAACCGTATATGGAAACCCGGCACATCCCGCATAAGCCTCAGAGATCTAGAAACTCTACCTATTCATGTATTAAAACACTTGTGGGAAAAACGTATATAAGTATATGAAAATAATATTTACCATATATATAGCTCAAAATATAATATATGTAAATATATGCAAAGCAATCTAATCACAAAACAGTATATAAAAGTCAAATACACAAACCCCATAACCCTACAGTATCTCGAAATGGAGCATATACAATAAAAGACGTAGCCCGACAAAAAGCGCGCTACTAACCAAAAATGTCTATGTCTCACTGGGCGGAGATGTCCAAAGGTTGTTAAGTCGAAGTCAACCTGTAATCATAGAAACAAGACAATACAGAGAAACAAAGGGGTCAAACCTAGTGAGTGAGGGACAACACTCCAGAACGCCTCATTTGTGCCTCACAAAGACTGGTTTGAAAACCATTTGAAAACTATCACATACGGTATACAAAAATTATACATATATACAAACTATATACATAGTACAATTTCAGAGAAAACGTTTCTAAAACGTTACACCCAAAGCAATCACATCCACTTTGGCAAAATACTACTCATAGTATCAAAGTCGAACACAAAGTATACTCATTATGGGACTGAAGTAATCGTGGTGTGGTCTGTGCCACTCTACCACCGTGTAATGATTGGGGTCTCTGCCACCAATCCACATAATCCAATCATGTGACGGGCCAGGGCAACATGTCTATCGTCAACCCCGACAGCTAGGCATATCACACATTGGTATACCAAAGGCTACGCACCCCGTAGCGAAGATGTCCCATAAACAAAAATCAGTTATCCAAAACCACGCATATCTCAGAGTCAAAACATATGAAAAACATATATATAAATATATATGTAATTTCTCAAAAAACAAAGCTGTGAATATTTATTCACATAATTTAGGTTATATGATTAACCAATTCTCTAATTAGTCAAGTTTACATATATGTGTAAAAACACATCAAAAAAAATATACAGTTTCAAGACACAGCCTATGTGTCTGAAGCTGTCATCCACTCACCTGGATGTCCAAAGCTTTAGGACTCCAATCAAGCATCGCTGGTGGGTGGCTGCTGGTGGTGGCAAGCACAAGATGCTAAAACAAATACAACATCACAACATTAATATATAGTATTGTTGTTGTACTGAACGTATAAGTGCAATGCAATGCAAACCCAAACTCCTAGACGAGTAACTCTGGACTAGCCAAACACTCACAAGTACTTTAATCATTCTCAGAAACCAAAATCTAACATCCTTTTCCTCAGAACAAATCAAAATCATTGAGAATCATCATCCTCAATTTCGGACCTCAAACTACTCAAATTATTAATAAAACATCTAATTTCTCAAAATTACAAAAATATCCAATATTGTTCAAAATTACAAACCTTCACCATAATTTTAAAAAATTACAAATCTAACCACCAAACCCAAATATCAGATCAGTCCCTTAATTTAAAATCAGAAAAATGACATTTTCACTTTAGTCCTCACGGCACAAAAGTTTATTAAAAATGCCACAAAACTCTATTCGGGTGGGATCCAATATTTTCGATAGTGCAAACCCACTCAAAATCGTCCAAGGAACCCAAATCTAACATTGGTTTTCATTAAATCAACCTAGAACAACCCAAATAGAAATTCTCATTTTCGGACCAAAATGAACCTATAATAAAAATCATCAATTTCTCAAATTTGAAGCTAAATCAATGCTCTTATATGCTCCTCATACTTAAATCTATCAAGAACAACTTCAAATCAATCCAAAAATCCAGCCAAAGCTGAACCCTAGCTCCTCACAACCCATTTTTGGTCAAACCTGAAAATAAGCAAAAAGAAGCATAAAACGGAGCCAAAAATCAAAAATAAAGGATGAACTTACCTCAAAGCTGATAGAGGAATGTTCTGAGAGCAAGAGGAATCAAGTTTGGTCAGATTTGCGTGAGAAATGAGGAAGAAATGGTGAAAAAACGAAGTGGTGTCGGGTTGGTTTAAAAGAGAACCCAGCAGATCAAAACAACGTCGTTTCACTCAAGTGTCCACTACCACGCACGCGGACGACAAGCAGAAGGTGCAGATGACAGAGCTCGACGACACACCATTCAGTCCCTCGTGTGAACGCACAGACGTCCAGCGCAAACGACTCGTCGTTTGAGGACGATTTGAAGCACGCGAACAGACGACAAAAACACACGCACGAACGACAACCCCCTTTCAGCGACGAACGACGCATAGCTTGACCACCAACAACAGACGATCGGTCGTCCAACCCTTTAGTTCCAGATTTTTTATTTCAATTTCTAACTAATTTTCACGTCACAAATCACTTCCAAATCACTCACAAACTTCATTAATCACCCAATTAACATCTTAAATATAAAATTAACTCTGCAATCGCCAAAAATAAATTTAAATTTTTTTTCAAATTATCCAAAATAATTATCCAAAAATACGGGGTATTACAAATGGTTTCAACTCCTTAAGGTCTAATAGGTTGGATTCGCAAAATATATTATACATAATTGTAAATAATTTACAATAAAAATTCTATATATAACTATCAAAATTAAATTATTAAACATTTTAATAAATTTAATTTATTAATATATTAATAAAAAAATTATTAACAAAATTTGTTAATAAAATTTATTAAATAAATTAAATTATTAAAATTTATCTATCAAAATTAAAATATTAACTCATAATTATAAATTTTCGGATTTCTTTTGTGATATAAAGATTAGGATTGGAAATTTGAAACATTTTGGAAAATGTTGCAAAGTTGTTTCAATGTGTGGTATCTACTATTTATAGATTTTATTTGTATAACAGTTAGTTTTATAATAGCTAATTTCTTAATGGACATTTTAATATAAGTTAGAAAAAAATTTAAACATATTAATACTAGTATTACAAAATATTTTTTTTTATTTTTATTTTTTATTGTAATCAAAATTAACAAAAACAAAGTATAGTAAAAAACTATAATCAATGAAATTGTAGTCGTTGGATTGGTTATAAGCAACGACTACAACCAAGTTGTTAAATAATAATATTAAATGAAAGAAACATATGTCTAAACCCATATAAACATTAGCAGAAAAGAAATCAAAAACACAATTCCATATATCAAAAGAAAAGACATTAAACAACATAAACAATAAAAAACATTAAACTACCATCGCCATTCCCTTTGCGTCACAGCTCTATCTCCTCTATTTCATTTCTTGCTTCCTCTATTTCATTTCTTTCTTCCTCCAAGTTCAAACGAGTGACTTATCAAAAAAATTCAAATGAATGAAAAAAGTAAAAATTAAGCTATTAATGCATTTGATTTTTTTGTTATTCCTATTTGATCTTGTATAGCAATTACGAACATTTTACTAATTTATGTCCTCATTTATCTTAACCTAAAATATATATAAATTAAGATGGTGGATCGACACGAAACTTGGTCCTGAAGAATTGAGTTTCGCTAGAGAGAGGATAATTGAGAGTTTCTTCTGGGCAGTAGGCGTCTCATTCCATCCCGATTCCAAGCAATTTAGGAGACATTGCACAGAGCTTGCTCAACTAATAACATTAATAGATGACTTATATGATGTTTATGGCACCTTGGATGAACTCGAATTGTTCACTAGCGCCGTTGAAAGGTACGTGCTCTAGTTACTATAGAATATTGTATCAAAATTACGTTTTTTAAATAATTTATAATCTTTTTAATTTTTCATCGAGTACACACATATCTGTGTGTGTTCTCGATTAGACTTTGTTCTAGTTCTGTCTCTAAATGAATACTTTTTTGATAAGTCATTTTTGATGCTATAAGGATCAAATTTATTAACTTTTTAATACTAAAATTGACTTTAGTACCAATGAGGTATAATCTATTGATAATTTTATTAAGTGGCGGAGCCACCAGGGGGTGTTGAATTTATGTAGTTTTATGATTATTATAGTTAATAAAACTAATATTTATTTAAAATAATAATAATTTTTTAATAATAATAGAATAATTTTATCATAAATATTATAAAAATTGAATTAATAATAAATTTAATTATTATTACAAAAAAATGTTGTCTATGTTATTATATGTTTTAAATGTCATGCTAGCGCCGTTGAAAGGTACGTGCTGCAGTTACTACAGAATATTGTATCAAAATTATGTTTTTTTTTTCATCAAGTACATACATGTCTGTGTGTCCTCGATTAGATTTTGTTCTAGTTTTGTCTCTAAATGAATATTTTTTTGAAAAGTCATTTTTGATACCACAATAATCAAATATATGAACTTTTGGCACTAGAGTTATCTTAATACCAATGAACTATAAGCTATTGATAATTTTACTCTTGTACTAGCTAGTTAGTTTTTTTTTTTTGATAAATCCTAGGTTGTCGTAATTTTCTTCGTTTAGAATATAAAGAGGTGCTCTCTTCTACTAATTAGTTCTGATTTGATTTAGATGGGAAATCAGTGCAATGGAACAACTTCCACACTATATGAAGAATAGCTTTTTAGTCTACAACTCAATGGAAGCAACGGCTTCCCACGTTTTTGAGAAACATGGAGTTCATGTGATCTCATATCTAAAGAAATCGGTAACTTTGTCGATTTTTTTTTCCTACTTTTTTGTCCCGTCCAGTTTCAGTTTTTTTTTTTCTTAAAGAAATAATGTCGTCATTATTTTTTCTAAGTGTATATTGCTAAAATTCTTACAGATGGCGGATCTACTTAAAAGCTATTTAAAGGAGGCAAAGTGGTACCATAATGGATATATACCTACTTTAAAGGAATACATAGACAATGCACGGATTTCTATAGGAGGTCTTATTACTTGGTTTCGGCCGAAATTTCTGAAGAGACCATGGAATGCTTGAAGAACGATCCCAATATAATTAAATGGTCATCAATCATTATGCGATTTGCAAATGATCTCGGAACATCTCCAGTATGCAAAAGCTACTAACCTTTTTTTTTTCAAGTTAGATTTTTCCTTTCATTCCCATTTATGTTTTCATTTTTTGGTATTTGATTTTTGTCATGTAGGATGAACTAAAGAGAGGAGATGTACCAAAATCAATCTAATGTTATATGCATCAAACTGGAGCTTCGGAATTAGAAGCACGAGAGCACATAAAAGATCTAATCAGAGAAACATGGAAGGAGATGAATAAAGAATGCGCAATTGCCAAATCCATATTTCCAGAAACATTTGTGGCATGACAATGAATATATCGAGGGTGGCACAATGCATATACCTACATGGAGATGGGCATGGCCGTCAAGACTCTGAAACGACTATAGATCATATTCAGGCATTATTTTTAAAGCATATTGATAATTAATCCTTAAATGTTTATGAATTATATATTATCTTTTTTATTTTTATTTTGAGGACATGTTTGTGAATTATTATCTAATGAATAAATTATTGCTTTCATTTTGGTATTTCTTACATTAATAATCAGAATTTTTAGAAGAAATTAGAAAATATAAGAAATAGGCAACATTCAACACATCATAAAAAGGTAGATAATATAATGTTAAATTATAGAAAGTGTAATCTATATTCATATTTTTCAAAAAAAATTATTTTCTCAAACATATGATTATTATAGTAACAATTAAGAAATTTCTTTTAAATGTTTAATATCGTTTGTGAAAGGTTAAACTGCACACTGAAATACATTGGAACTTTCAGAATATTGAGGCAAAAGTTGTGAGTCACAAAAGACTATCCTGGCCTTTGCTCTTCCGTTTTACTCCCTGGAAAATTTGGTCTTAAAGGAATAAAGTGCTTCTTGGTGATCGAAATCCGACTAATGGCATTGAGAGACAATGCATAGCAAAAATCACCTCAGACCCGAAGGGTTCTCAAAACCGAGATAACCAAGTCTGGCCAAAACCGTGATTAAGGTAAACGTTGATGCAACCTTTGATTAGGTTCGCAAGCACAGTACTGTGGATATTTTATCCAGGGACAATAACGTTATAGTTATTCATTGTGTGAAGCAATCAAAATTGGCTTTTGCTCTCTTCTTTTTGTTGAGATTTGGGGAATCTGGTTCAGTCTCAGCGGACTTTGCAGAATCATATTTTTTGTGCGATTACTGAGACCGATTCTGAGCTTGCAATCAAAATAATTTCAGAACGCCTAGAATGGCAGGTAGCAAGCTTTGATTTGGGATATTTGGAGCATTAAACATACTGGAAACTTCACTATTCAACATACAATCAGGGAGACTAATCACTCAACTCATGGGCGTGGCATTGATGGTGTTTATTTCAGTTTTAATTTAGTTGGTCTTCCCAGTAGTTTTGTTCATCACTTGGACAGGAACAATGCTTCTCAGTGTTTTTTTTTTCCTTTTTCACTAATAGTATAATTCTTGCCACCCACTCATGAGTTAGGTCAGTTGAGTCGATGAGTCTGTAATGTAGTTTAGGTGAGGGGTCATTCTAGCTGGGTCGACATCTAAAGGACATGGTCTCTTTCTTAAAAAAAACTGGTGCTCTACTATACTTTTATAAGACCATGGCCAACATTACTCCATATAATCTAATTAAACTTTATGAGCCCAATAGTATTAGTGGCTTCAATAATTCATCTTGCCTTTTTGGGCTCAGTAGACTTAGCCCATACCATATCAGAAGTCCCCAAGCTAAGTTCATGGCTTCTATTTGCAAAACATGATATAATGAACTTTCTATGTGGTAAACTTGAGAGAGATACTAGAAAAAGGAAGCTACGAATGGTGAATTTCTGATCAAAGGTAGAAAAGATAAAGATGAGATCAAAGTCAAATTTTCCTTTTCTGTTTCTTTTTTAGATCGCTCTCTCACGTTCCTACAATAAAGCATGTTATTCAGGCTGCAACGATAACTGATGATAGGGGCTAGAGAATGTAATAAGCTTTTGTTCTTCATTTTGTTACAAACAATAAACATGTCACGAAAATTTATTAAATCGCCCTTATAAATTACGTAAATCTTCATTGAATTCCTCTATATCGTACATTGAATTAGGTATTCAAAATGTTATACATTTATAATTTATTTTTATGTTTGTATTATTAACTTATTTGGCATATGTATGTACATTTATGCTCTATTAATTGATAAATGAAATATTCCATAAGTAGATTTAAAAAATAAATATAATACATCATATGGATACGTGAGTTGTGTATTTTTTATCAAATTCTATCACGACCAAAAATTTAGGCCATGATTGACACAGAAATCGAGGAGCGGGCCTACTTCGAAACCCAAAAGCCTCAGATCTCGAAACCTATTATCCTTGATAATTTAGTATTCACTATGCAACCAAAATATCCAAATTAAACCCAACAATTATTTATCAATTTAAATCTTAATATCTAACAAAAATCCATCAGCTTTCCCTATAATAAGACTAACCTTCTGCAAACGAACTCAACAAGCTACTTTCAAAACAACTTAATATCAGACTAATTATATCCACAATCTATTTATCATGTCAGGATTTCTCGTAAACTAGCAGAGTAGGTAAAATATTACAATTTAACCAAAAAGACAAAAAAAAAATTGTATGAACAATGTACCAGCTCAAACCTTGAAAGCTTCAAAACCTGATGATACCAAAAGAACCTGCAAAACAGGAAGGTTGACGGGAGCGAGCAAAACCATGTCCTCAGTGAGTAAATAAGAGAAATCAAAACATTTTCATAATATGAAGTTAAAATCAGTTTGAAAAAAATCTCGTCAAACTATTTATAAATTGAGCTATCGATCAAATAGTTTTTGTAACCAGATGAACCACTATGTTAAAAACAGTAGATCCACTATTAATAAAGTTTTGAAATCTCCATTCTAAAACACTTAATTTCCAAATAAAAGATGCATAAACCATTTTTAATATAACTATTTACTTTTACTATGAATTTAGTGTGCAATGAACCAAATTAATTTTTATCAACAAAGCATAGAATTTAACTTGAATGCAAATAATTCAATATCAAGCAAAACAAAAGTACATGCATACAGTTCAATTATACTTTGAAGCTCAAATTTGAAAATACATTTCAATGCACTCTCTAGATCTTATTCAATCAAAACTCAAATCAATCATTATTTTTTATTCTCAAAATCAAACGCAAAATATACACTCTTATAAATAGATATTGGACTAATCGAAAGTCTTATTTTCAAATCATCAATGAAATCAAATGAAGCAATAAACAAAACTCAATCTTTCTTTAACTTAATAAATCTAATCACATTCTAGTTTAAAGATCAACTTTTGAAATCATAGTTAAATACCATTTTTTGAAACGTCATAACACACATTGTAAATATACATATACGTAATAGGGGCCAAAGTGAAATTCACACGAACGAATCGAAACAGAGCTAGTGATTACTAACCACTACGGTCAGCACCATGGTCATGGGGCAAGACTACCCAAAGCCACGACCATAGCATTGTGCTATGGTCGTGGTGGCTACAAGGAGGAATTTAAGGCTATGACCGAGGCATCTAGCCCCAAGGCTATGCTGAAGGGGTGTTGTCATGACCCGTTTCTGGACCATAACCAGCGTACAAGATGAACCGAACCGAAGGCCCCATCCCATCTCGCACAAGACTCGGAGATCAGGCATTCCACCCACTTTATTCATTTATTAAATGACTACTAACAGAGGGTATAAAATATAAAATCATTTAATAACAAAATATAAGAAGTGTAAATAAGTAGACTATACATTTTTATAAATAAAATATTAAACTATATTTAATACATAAAAATACAAGCAAAATATTAATCAGAGAAATCCATAAGTCAAAAGACGTAAGTTTACCTAGTAACCCAACATAACCTTGTGTGGAACTCTAATGCCAAAAACAAAAGTATATCCGAACAAGAGGATACTCACTACTAGCTAAGGTGCCTCACTACAATCTAGGTGCCGAACAGTTGTTGAATATCAAACAGTACCTAAAAATGTTGGGGGAGGAGGGGTGAGAAATTTCAGTGCGGAAACGATACTCCAAATCATCTCTGGGACTCACATAAACTGTTTTGAAAACAACTCAAAAATATTGCATGCAAATATAAGTGACACGACCTATTTTCGAACCATGACCGACGTACGAGATGAACGGTCTAAGGAAGTCTGGCCCATCTCATACAAGCCTCAAAGAATCAGAGATACAACCCATCTTTCTTATCAAAAACATTTATTGAAACATAAGAAAATACAAATAGATATATTGAATATATATATATCAAAATATAAAGTAGTAATATATGTAAAAATATATCAGTGAGTAAAATCATAATATAGTATATCAAAATATAAAATGGCAACCCAGTAACCGACAACATTTCGGTGCAGAACTCTAACATCAAAACAAAAGGAGCCCGAGCAAAAGGGCATCACTAAATAAAAGACGTCTCACTAATGTCTAAGATGCGGTGTAGCTGCCAAAGTCAAAAGCGGTGTAGCTTCCAAAGCCAAAAGCTATGCACCTGGAAAATGATCAAAGGGAGAGAGAAACTCAATGAGGAACGATACTCCAGATAGTCTTATACGTGCATCATAAAGATTATTTTGAAAACAGTTCAAAAATACCACATGCATGTATAAGAGATATATATTCATATACACGCTAATACATAGTAGCATTCAAAATCATTTCGAAAACGTTCACAATCAAAATAGACAGCATGTACGTAAACATAATACTAATATTGGTATCAATTCAAAACAAACAGTATTAGAGATACGGGACCAAAAGCAAAGGCTATGTACCCCATAGCTAGGCGTCCCATATCAAAAGCAAAATCATACTAATATAGTACGAAAACAAAGGCATGCAAATCATAATTAAAATCAGAAAGGATATATTATATATATCACATTTCAAAACAGATTATTGATTATAAATCATATAATCAGGTTATTAATTAGCCAATCCTCGGAATAGTCCACTTTCAAAATATAGCCAATCACAACAAAAATAATAGGAGTTTCGAGACACAACCAATATGTCTGAAGTTGTCATCCACTCACCTGGATGTCCAAATTGGCAACCCAATCAAACTCCACTAGCCATTGGTTGGTCATGCTGGGAGGAATACGAAGCTGAAACAAATATTATAACAAATATACATCAGAAGCAAATCAAAGTGGACTGTTGGTACTGTGGTGGTACCGAAATGCGTGCACATATATATGCAAATTCAAACGCTCAAATGATGCCCAAACTCATTTCAGTCGGAGATTTAACACTCACACCTCAAAAATCAGAATCTAGGTAAAATTATAATTTGGTCAATGAACTTTTAAAAAATTACATTTTAGTCGCTAAATTCTCATAAAATTACAAAATAGTCCTCAAAATTTTGAAAACTATAATTAAGTCCTTCAAGTAGTCAAAATCCTCAAATAAGTACTCAAACTCTCATAAATTGCAAAATAGTCCCTAAGTCCTCAAATATTAAGGCTGGTCCTCTAATTATTTAGAATTACCAAAAATTACAGTTTTGATTCCTACAACAGAAAATTACTCCAAATCACCCCAAAACTCGAACCGATCAACATCCGATGTTCTAATCAGTCCATATCACCTCTAACCATACTTAGGAACATGAATCTATCAACAAATCCAACAACAAACTCCAAAATCGTTCAAAATCAAGGCAAAACATCTAAAATCCTAGCCCAAACAAAACCACACCAAATCTCTTGATTCAAAACTTGATTTTTGTTAATCTAAGTCCTATCTATCTTATTCTAGCATCATCTAACATCTATTCAACAAAGATCATCCGAAAATTGAAACCTAAATTCAATAAGAACAAAACCCACAAATTAAAGCATGAAAAATGATAAAAAAAAAAAACAAAGAAAGTGATGTAATCTTACCTCTAGGAACCAAAAGGAAGTGTTGATGAACAATTTGAGATAGTTTGAGAGCGTTTGAGTGAAGAGGAGTGGAGTACATGACGAGTTTCAGGTTGGTGAGGGGTTTTAATGAACTGCAGATCAAAATGCACCGAATCAGAGTTTTTACAAAGCAACGTACTTTATTTTTGGCGCAACATAAGTCATATACATGCTCAACATACGTCTTCATCAATCAACATATGTTATTTTGCTTACAGAAGCTTGGATTTGAAGAATACAGGTCACAATGTACATCTTATTACGACAACGTACATTATGGATGCACACAACGTAAGTTGTGCATGCTGCAACATACGTTGATCATCCTTTGCACCAATTCCAAATAACGTATGTCTTGACCCCCCACAGCTCCCACACTTGGCATCTCCCACTCCCGCACTCGTTTCGAACCATCCTCAAAGTTCCTCAACACCTAAAAGCTCGAAAATACATTCGTTAACCAAGATCGAACATCAAATCATTATCCAAATCACCAAATCATTATCAGAATCACTCAAGAATCCCAATCGAAATTGAACGAAAAGCTACAGGAATCTCATCGGAACGAGTGAGATATTACAAAAACGTAATGAGTAATTATAAAAAAATTTAAAAAATGAAGCAAATAGATGAATATAATACAAAAAAAAAATAGTAAACAACAAAGATGAGTAATCCTTAATTTCTCGTTGATCACAAACAACATGGCTATTGCATATAAGATTATGCATTATCTCCAGAGGAAGAGAAGTTCAAATTAGGAGGACTTGATGATAATGTTAAATCAGAATAACATTAGTCTAATAATTATGT
>CAODLS012323971.1:0-14555 GCA_948243855.1 Flueggea neowawraea | reverse complement strand
TCTTACACTTCCCTGTCGGGTCAGTCTTTGAGGACGAGGTCGCTTCTATAAAGCCTGAGCTTGCAGTATCGCTCTTTTTACTAATGCAAATCCCCCTGGATCGTTCCTTATCACCATCGCAACCAACACTAACACAACGACTGCTTGGTATTTGCCCCATATTTTATTCAATTTAAACGAGCTCTTCTCTCAATAGTGAGAGGTAACAGACGCAAGGAGAATTAATTTATTAGAACCAGGAAGCAAGAGAGAGTTTAGCACGGTGAGTTTTCTGTCACTCTTTCTGTTGAGTATAAGACATGTATTTATGGGGCAGAAAATAAACATTGGTGGAGTGAGCAAATACAAGGAAGTGTGGTTGATGGGGATAATTTTTTCTTATGATTGTCGAATTCTTACGACTTTTTTATTAAGATATAATATTTTTTATTATTATAACTAATAAAAAATATTGTACTTAATAAGAAAAATTGCAGAAATTCCTGTAATCATATAATGGTAGAAAAAAATTAATCGGTTGTTGGGAGAGAAAAAAGAGGGAGTTGTATGAGTTTAAAAAAAAAAAAGAAGAAAGCCAAGTAGGTAAAGGAGCTGGACACGTGGATGTTGTGTGGTGGAGAGTTGTCAAATACGCCATGTGTACCAACTTGATGGATTTCCAAACACAACAAGTGGACTGTGGACTTTGTTTTTTTATTCTACTCTTTTTCTTCCATCTTTTGTCTCTTCTATCTACAATAATCAAAATGAGTTATTTTAAAAGTGAATATTAACAATTTTTTTATTTTTATTCTTTAAATTTATATATTTATTATTAGTTTAATATAAAAAATCAAAAAAATCTAAGTTTAATTTCGGAAAATCTTGGCCGAGCCACAGAATATCCTATTAAGTACTAGAAAGGAATTTGAAAATATAAATGCTTCAACTTATTGTTATATATCTCTTGAATTTGTAATAAATTGTAAGTAGAAATTTATGAATGCACATTAGTGTTACACTGTTAGAGCATTTTTAATACTCTTTTTATATTGATATTTATCCAAAATTTTCAATGCTCTCCTTTTTTTCTCTTTATCTTTAAATCAATATATATATATAAAAGTTAGAGAATTTTTCTAACTTTTCTACAAGTGGTTTCGTAGTTGATTAACACGTGACTTTTTACTTATATTGTTACTTTGTGAAAAAGAGTTAAATACACTAACTATGTAGTTAATTGACAAATAACATTTTTATTTCTTTTATTATTATTAATTTAAAAAGAGTTGAATACACTGACTTAAAATATATTGTCATATTTTATACTATATGAAAAAATATCATCTTTTTGTTATATAATATATTCAATTGTTTAATTTGTTATGAATAAACATATTCATTGTTAGGGCTATTTTTGATAATTACTCTAAAATAATAATTGTTTGCTATATTATATATGTGATTGTTTAATTTATTATAAATAAAAATGTTGATTGTTATGCCTAATTCTAATTACTATTTTTCTAAATTTTTTAAGAATTTAATTATTTTTAAGAAAAAATTGCGAAAACATAACTAAATATTAGATATTTTTCTTAGTTAAATAATATTCTCCAATGAACTTTTTTTTCAAGAATTTGTGTTGGACTCTCTCTTATATGTTTATTATTTAATCTCTCAATTGTATTATTCTAATTAAATGGTTTTCTTTTTAGATTTATTAAGTTTTATTTTCTCATACGTTTTTTATTTTGGATGTTTTTTATATTCTAAGTTTATTTGACTTGACATCATTTCTGTTGTTAAATTTTTAAGTTTTATTCTACACATATCAATAATTTACTAACTTTCGTTAAAGTAATAAATATTGATATTGATTTTTCAATCTATAATTTTCATTCATCATACTTTTGTCAAAAATAATTTTAAAAAATTAATTAAAATTAATTTTCTTAATTATATTTCAATATAAAAAAAATAATTATCTTATTAAATTAATCTGTATTGCGCAAATATAATGTTAGTTTAAAGTAAAAGGTGTGCTTGATTCTTTACAATTAAAAAGTCAAAATGTCCTATTTATCATTAATAAAATTTATTACTTTTCATGTATTTTGTTATTTTTCGCCATAAACTTGAATTGTTCACCTCTCTTTAAAAATTTAAAATTAAATATTTAAGAAGAGTTCACAAAATAAAGAATTAAATATAGAGAGCAATATTGAAAGGCATACAAACTTTTAATTTTTATAATTAATAACACTCTATTTTTTTTATTAAAAGTTGTCTCTAAAATATTATTGAAGATATCTACTCAGTTTTCACCAATTCCTTAACACTCTTAAGTTATCAATTGAAGCGAAGGATTGGACCGAGTGGCAAGTCCAAGAGCATAGCCAAACAGTGCGTCATGTGTTGCCAAGTTTCAAGTGTCTTGCATTGCCAAGTTTCGGGGATCATGCAGATGAGGATCAGACTTAATTTCCTCCACTTACAGCTGCTGGCGAATGATATTTGAGTTCTTGCCTCCGGATTAGGAGCACTTTCTCATGTACTTCATTCAAGTATACTACTCTTTTCTTTCATATTTTGGCTGAGATTGATATAAAAAATATATTTTGATAAATCGGTAGATTTATTAAAAAATAAAGCAACTAAATCAGTGGATTTAGCAGTACAGATAAAAACTCCACTACTCAAGACATTACACACATAAATATTATGACGCTAAAAAAGAAGAAAACTCTATACAAAATTACGACTTGTACACATTGTTATTAGCAAAAAAAATCTATAATCTATACATTTTATCCAGAATACAACCTGACTAATAAATTTATGAAAATAAATGAATGAATTTATATTATAAAAAAATTAAAAATCAATTTAAACCTATTTTTCTCCAATTTAAGACCATTCAAACAGACCCATTATTGGGATAAAACTTGCAGAATATAGAACTTACTATTTATTCTTGCTAAACAAGGCCAATGGTAAAATAAAATTTAAAAATATTAATGCTTACAATCACGTAAACAAGTTTGTTTGGGAAAGCAAAGCATTTTATGGACGAGAGATAAAAGATAAGAAATTATTAAATATTTTTTTTAAAAAAAGGAATAAGTAAACAGAAAAAATGCACAACAAGCAAAACATAATCCTCTAATCCTTTTCCAATAAAACCTTTGCCACATGACAATAGGATATTTTTTCTACAGTCGGTGATCATTTCAACTCGAGGACTACGATATTAACGATGTTATATTAAAGTATCATCAATTTCTGTGCTTTCAATAAGAATCTTTTCTAAGATTTAAATTTCTCAACTTTAGTATGTTGGATTTCCGTATGTGGCCCATGAAAAATAATTAAGTCAATTAGTTTAATAAGTGCTAAAATTCTATTGGTTGTAACTTATAAGAGATATATTATTTAGAGTTTTATTTAATTAATAAGTCATGTTGATGGATCATGACCTAAATCCATTAGAAAACCCTAAACTGATCATCTCTCTACCTATAAAAGAGACAATTATTCTCCATCAAAATAACTGTACGTACGAAACCCTAAAGAGGTAAGGAGAGAAACACAGTTTGTTTTTACTCTTATTTGTGGTCGTTTGTTCAGATTCAATTCTAACCATTGAGCAAGATACGCTTCCGCTATTGATTATGTGTTGTGTGAAAATTACAGTGTTTTAAAATTTGGTGCAGTATTATGATTAATTGTAACTACAATTAAGTTTTACATGTGATATCACAGTTTAGGTTAAGAATTTGGTAATTTTCCAATAAAGATTTCATGTATGATTTTGTTTCATTGCGACTTGATTGAATTGGTAATTATGCTCTTATGCAAGCTTTTATGTTTCGGTAAATTAGGGATTTAAATTATTGGTCCGTTTGGTAATTGCCGCATTACCGTATGTTATTTAATTGATTTGTGGTCTGCCGAGTCGATTACTGTTGCGTTGTGATTTCGATCCTATTCCCTGCCTTGTTAATAAAAGCCGCATCGAATTGGCTCTGTAATGTGTTCGGCTTCTGAAAGAATTGATTTTTATAGTAGTTGAGAGTCCAGTATGTGTAACTTGGCAGAATCATACTTAATTTATATCTGTTTGCTGCATCGATATTTGGTTGATTGAATCAGTGATTGTTGAATTAATTCAATTAATTCTGTGCTTGCATGTGACTTACAGTGTTGGTTTCATATATTGTGGACAAATCATTGATTGTGTTTATCATCACTGATTACGTGGCTAATATATATGTTGGTCATTGAAGTATAATGATTATGTCCATAATCCATTATTGATTTGAACAAAGTCATCAAATGTTAAAGATTGAAATTACAGATGGCATGGCACTTGTAATCCGTAGGCATTCAATGAATTGCAAGATTTTCGTAAGTGTCATGATTACAGTAGCATGTATATTATCCCGACTTGGGTCTTTACGGATGTGTAATCACTGAAATGTGTATAATGGATTTAATAATTGGAAACTGAGTTGGTTACACAATGCAACCGAGTGGTATTGTTTACGTGAAATATATTCACTGTTCTGGTTTAAATGACTATCATGAATATTTCATTTACTGTTTATTTCAAATTAAAATTACCGTTTATTATTTAATTTGATATTCATATTACAAGTAATTTGTTAGTCACTAAAGTGGCCGAATTAGAAAGTGTCTATAAATATCGAATTAAATATATTTCAGTTATTCGTGATTATGTGATAAATGACATGATAATATATGTAGTGAGTACACTGAAGTTTATATTTGTAAAATATTTAAGATTATCTAAAGATAATTAGTTCATTTTATATTCATGAGCATGATTGTGGTTAATTAATATGCTTATTTAGATGTGTGTAGTATATTCAAAGATAGCAAACATGTCTAAGTAGAGTATATATAATTACCAATTATGTTATTATTAAGCATCAATTATAGTTATTTGTATGTTGTTTGTTTCGTCCAAGGGAGAACTTTCAATATACATGTATTGTTGAATGATGTTTGAATATGTATTAATGATGAGCATTTGATGTTTCGCAATATCTGGTTTTGTTGCTCTTCATTCGCAAGCTATGTATATGATTGCGTTTAATGGGCTTAGCTTCACGGAATAGTCCGATAAATTCAGTTTCACTTAGGTGTCTTGAATCTTGATTTGGCACATGTGACAGAAAAGCCTATTGTTCTTACTGCCACTAGCAGCGCTGATGAACGATCTTTTCATTATGCTTAGGAAATATCAAATCGACTAAGCTTAATGTTTATTCGAATGACTATAGCTAGCAGCGTTAAGGCTACAATTCCCAATACCGAAAATGCTAGGGAATACTTGAACTTTGTGGAGAACATCTCCAAATCTGAAAGTGCTAATAAGTCGTGTGCTGGATCATTAATGGCCACGTTGACCATCATGAAGTTTGATGGTTCTCGTTCCATGCACGAACATGTTACTAAAATGATCAATACAGCAGCAAAATTGAAGTCCATAGGAGTGGAAGTGGATGAAAAGTTCCTTGTGCAGTTTATTATAAACTTGTTACCTTCTGAATATGGACCATTCCAAATGAGTTACATTACTATAAAGGATGAATGGAATTTGAATGAATTACATAGTATACTTATTCAGGAGGAAACAAGACTTAAGAAACAAGGTATCCACTCCGTTAATCTCGTGGGGCACAAAGGAGCTGTGAGAAAGTCTAGTAAGAAGAAAATAAGGGTGTCCAAAAACCGCATAATGTTAATGAGACATCTACTTCAATCTAGAAAAAGAAACCAAAAGGCGTGAAGTGTCATTTCTACAAAAAGTATGGGCACTTCCAAAAAGATTTCCAAAAATAAAGGTATGGTTCGAAAAGAAAGGTAAACCTCATGCTTTTGTATGCTTCCAATCAAATTTAGCAAAAGTTCCTTCTAATACTTGGTGGAATGACTTTGGATGTACTACTCATGTTACTAATGTGATGTAGGGATTCCTTATGACCCAAACCATAAAGCCCAATGAAAAGTTTGTATTTATGGAAAATAGAGTTAAAGCTCCAGCTGAAGCCATTGAAACCTACCGTTTAATTTTAGATACTAGAAACCATTTGGACTTGTTTCAAACCCTTTATGTTCCCTATATTTCCCGAAATTTAGTTTCTTTTCTTTGTCTAAACTTGATGCATCTGGATATTCTTTTAAATTTGGGAATGTATGCTCTAGTTTGTTTAAACACAATTGCTTTATTGAATCTGGTTGAATCCTTGTTGACCTTGCATCACAGTATTGGTAGCAAGCAAGGTTTAAGAAACGAAAGTTCAACTTACTTGTGGTATAAACGATTAGGTCACATATCTAAAGAAAGAATGATAAGATTAGTAAAGAATGAAATCCTTCCAAATTTGGATTTTACTGATCTTGGTATTTGTGTGGATTATATTAAAGGAAAGCACACAAAACACACAAATAAGAAAGTTTCCACGAGAAACACACAACTCATTGAAATAATACACACAGACATTTGTGGCCTTTTGATGTTTCATCTTTTAATGGAGAAAAATATTTCATCATATTTATTGATGATTTTTCACATTATGGTTATGTCTATTTGCTGCATGAAAAATCTCAATCAGTAAATGCTTTAGAGGTGTTTATCAACGAGGTTAAAAGACAATTAGACAGAAATGTGAAAATTATTAGGTCTGACAGGGGTGGTGAATATTATGGAAAATATGATGAAACTGGCCAAAACCCATGTCCATTTGCTAAGTTCCTTGAAAGTCGTGGCATATATGCTCAATACACAATGCCAAGAACACCGCAACAAAATGGTGTTGCAGAAATGTGTAGTCGTACCTTAATGGGCATGGTTAGGAGTATGTTAAGTAATTCTTATTTACCCTTATTATTATTATGGATGTATGCATTAATAATATTGTGGATGTATGCATTAAGTGTTGGAGAATTTTCTCAGGGATGCCTTGGTTGAATTTGGAGCGCGGAAGCGAGTTGAAGTGAAGAGAGAAAAACAACACCGCAATTTATGGTGGTTCGACCAACATTGCCTACATCCACTACCTAAGTCTCACCACTTAGGATTTTCACTAAAACTATGATTGGTTCCGACTCAATCCAATAAAGCCAATACACCAAGGTTGATTGTGGCTCACACCTCTAAGGCCTACAAGGTTGATTTCGGCTCAAACCTCTAAAGCCATTACAATGTTGTTTTCTATAGGTTCACAACCAATTTTTCCCCACTCTCAAAGAGTATACAAAATTGTTTACAAAAATTGAAAGCTTTATGCTAGGAGTACATGTGTTTGATTGACGCTCATAATCTTCTCTGTAGCTTGAATTTGGTGTTTTGGGGGTGATGGAATGATGAAATAGTTTGGGACTTGAGAGCATATGATCATCCACATTTTTTTGTCCTTTCTTGATGTATATATAGCTTTTCCAAGACATTTGACCGTTGATGTAGTAAAACTAGCCGTTGGAGTGCATTTAATGCTTATGCAGCTTTCTGTGACATTGCTAACGTACGTTGCCCCTACAAGACGTACATTGATCATGTTGCAATTCCAGATAATGTGCATTGTATGTTTGTGATGTGCGTTGATCATGTCGGCCTCCCAGATAACGTACTTTGAACTTCATCTACGTACATTGTGAATTCTTCTACGTGCATTGTTCATGTATAGCGTATGTTGTAATTGATCCAATAGCCTCTATTTTCTTTTCGAGCCACGTCTACTTGCGTTCTTGTTTTACAACGTATGTTGTGGATTCTTCCACGTACGTTGCATACGTATAGCGTGCGTTGATCAACATGCAGTGGCTTGTTTTGCAATTCCGCACTCTCCAACGTGTTCCACTTTAAGTCAAATATTTTGCTCATGATCAAAACCTTTTGTACATCATCAAAACATATAAGGAACTTATTTTTTATCATCCATGATCCAATATTAAGAACTTCCTTGCATTTATTGAATAGGGTTCCTAGTAAGACACTTCCAAAGAATCCTTTTGAACTGTGAACTGGAAGGAAACCTAACTTGAGGCACTTGCATGTTTGGGGTTGCCCAGCAGAAATAAGAATTTACAATCCACATGAGAAGAAATTGGATTCAAGAACAACTAGTGGATTTTTCATTGGTTATCCAAAAAAGTCTAAAGGGTATATATTTTACTATCCTAACCACAGTACGAGGATTGTTGAAACTGGAAATGCCAGGTTCATTGAAAATGGAAAAATCAGTGGAAGTACTATGGAACCACATAAAATAGAAGTTCAAGAGGTTAAAGTGCACGTCCTTTTTCCTGTAACTTCTTCTCAAATTTTGGTTCGTACACATGTTGGGCTCGATAATGTCCAAGACCAACATGTGAATGATGGTATCTATAGAATGAAGTCATTAACAATGAGCATGCAATGAATGAACCACAATGATCTCAAAGAGAAAGGAGATCTGTTATCCTGAATGATTATTTGGTTTATCTATAAGATTCAAAAAATGACTTAAGTTTAGATAAAGATCCAGTTTCGTTTTCACAGGCCATGGAAAGAAAAAATTGTGTGGAGTGGTTTGATGCCATGAAAGATGAGTTAAAATCCATGGAAACTAATGATGTTTGGGAACCCGTTGAATTGCCTAAAGGTTGTAAAACAATCGATTGTAAGTGGCTCTTCGTAACCAAACGCGACACAAAATGCAAAATCACACGACGTAAGTCTAAACTTGTTGCCAAGGGTTTTACTCAAAAAGATGGTATTGACTATAATGAGACATTTTCTCCAGTTTCTAAAAAAAACTTACTCAGAATTGTTATGGCATTGGTAATTCATTATGAGTTAGAGCTCTATCAAATGGATGTGAAAACTGTCTTTCTAAATGGATACTTAGAAGAAGAAATTAACATGGACCAACTAGAAGGGTTTGTGGTGGAAGGAAAGGAGCACATGTTGTGTAAACTTAAAAAGTCAATATATGGACTAAAACAAGCTTCCAGACAATGGTATTTTAAGTTCAATAATATCATTACATCTTTTGAATTTAAGGAAAACATCACTAATCGATATATATATCTAAAGGTGAGTGGGAACAAGTTTGCAATTTTAGTTCTATACGTTGACGATATTTTTCTTGCTGCTAATGATTTTGGTATGTTGCATGAGACTAAGCAATTTCTCTCTAAAAACTTTGAAATGAAAGATTTGGGTGAGGCATCCTATGTGATAGGAATTGAAATATTTTGTGATAGATCACAAGAATTGTTAGGGTTGTCTCAGAAAGCTTATGTCAACAAAGTTTTACAGAAATTTAAGATGGAAAGATGCTCTGCAGGTGTTGTTCCAATTTAGAGAGGAGATAAATTTAGCCTTGATCAATGCCCAAGGAATGAATTGGAACGCACAGAAATGGAAAGAATTCCCTATGCATCTATTGTTGAGAGCTTAATGTACTTACAGACTTCACTAGACCAGACATTAGTTTTGCTGTTGGAATGCTATGCATATATCAAAGTAATCCAAGAATGATTCACTGGAAAGCTGCAAAGAAAGTATTGTGATACTTGCAGGGGACAAAAGATCGCATGCTCACTTACAGAAAATCTAATCATCTACAGGTGATTGGATATGCAGATTCAGACTATGCTGGATGTGCTAACACAAGAAAATCTACATTTGGCTATTTGTTCCTTCTAGATAGAGGAGAAATTTCACGAAAAAGTGCAAAGCAGTCTATCATTTTTGCATCAATTATGGAAGCCGAGTTTGTAGCATGCTTCGAGGCTACCGTTCATGGTTTATGGCTGTGGAACTTTGTTTCAAGACTTGGAATTGTGGACAGTATTACCAAGCCGCTGAAAATTTATTGTGATAATTCTGCAGCAATCTTCTTTTCAAGAAACAAGTATTCAAATTTTGCTAAACATATGGAAATTAAATAGTTGGTCGTTAAAGAAGAAGTTCAGAAACAAAGAGTGTCAATTGAGCACATTAGCACCAATCTTATGATTGCAGACCCTTTAACCAAAGGATTAGAACCAAAACCATTTAAAGAACATATTGAAAGAATGGGAATTGTTGAATACCATTAAGAATATATTAATGATTGTTTAGCATTTTAGTTATTTGACACTATGAGCTCAATTAAGTATTGTTTCTGAATTTAATACCCTATTTAATGACTTTTGTATATACATGATTGATTAATATGTGTATTAGAATGTTGTCTTTTTCAAAAGACATTATCATTGGACCATTATGGTATACATCTCATAATGTATCTTGTTATGTCTTGAGCTAATATAGTGATATATAGAAGGAAGTATGTTTTATTAATTTACGTACAACCGCTATGATCCTTGTTAGTCTTTTGCTTAATAATGATTGAAGTTATGATCACTATACTAAAGGATTTAGTTGTTACTATGCATATTATGTTATTATTAAACCAATGTGATCTTCTACGGGCCAAGTGGGAGATTGTTGGAGTTACTTTCTGTTATGTGACCCGTGGTAATGAAGTTAAATAGTTTAATAAATATTAAACTCATATTGGTTGTATTAGATATGTTGTTTTTAGAGTTATTATGAGTTAATAAGTTATGGTAATGGACCATGGCGTAAACGCATTCAGAAACTTTAAACTAGTCCTTTCTCAACCTATAAAAAAGATATAATTTTTCCTCCATTACACAAGAACTGTACACATAAAATTTAAAGGGATAAGGAGAGAGAAACATAGTTTATTATTATTCTTATTCGTTGCATTCTGCTCAGATGCAAATCTAGCCATAGAGCAAGGTATGCTTATACTATTAATTACATGTTGTATGGAAATTATACTGTTCTAAGATCATATGCATTAAAATTAATACAGTATTAAGATTCATCATTATTGCAATTAAGTTTTATGAAAGATCATACATTTTTCTTATCTTCCAAAAAATTAACAAAAGTCTAACCAATTTACAGTCCAAAAATTTTTAGTTATCGAAAAAATGTCATACTTGAAAAGAGATATACAAAGAAGAAAACATATAAAGTAAAAACAATTAGAGTGACAAAATCAAAGTCCAATGTTGAATATGAAACTATCCAATAATTTCAAGTATCGGAGAAAACACATCTTATTTTTTTTTTTATAGTTTGAATGATGTAGAAACTTAAAAAGTTGAAAGAAAGTAAAAGACCTTTTCAGAATTAAGATAAGCTACCATAGTAGAAAAATCAATTCCCATAGCAAATTGAAGAAATTAACAATCCATATAGTATTCAAGCTTACTTTCTCTATCTTTGGAACCTCTTAATTACATTTATATTATGTAATTTTTTTTCAAAGTCATTTTATATGAGGTGTAAGCCTATTGATTTTATTATGCTTAATTACAATATAAAAATCCCACACACACAACACTGTATGTAGAAATTACTAGTTAATAAATATGTAAAGAATCACAAAGATGATAACAACATTGTTTCAAATTCATGTCAAAATTTGTTCCAAATTCATTAAGCTATCAGTACCATATTATTTGTCGTTATTTTCTAACGGATTCACTTACTTGTTCTAATTATAAAAAAATTACAAAAGTGACAAAAATTACAAAAGTAATATTATTTTATATTATTTTTAAAAATCGAGCAATAAACTCAAATCTTCAAAACTTGTACTATTTAATGTTCACAAATCTAATTTTAAGAATTTAATAAATAACAAATGTCAGTCTCCCTGTAAATATTTTTTTTTCTTGTAATTTATTGCAAACATCCCCATTGAAATTTTTGAGATCCTTCTTTCCATCGAAGGCAAGCCGAAATTTATTGCAAATATCCCCATTAAACTGTGGCTTCTTCATAGTTTTTCTCAGTTACACAGATTGTTTCCGTTATTACAACAATCGGAATATCCTGTTCAATGTCAATAAAAAAAAAATCCTTTTTTTCTCTTCAACAGAACACACCACTTGTGTAATAACAAATTGTCTACGAGGAAATTGAATGCAGATAATAAATAAACAATGCAAATCTCTAGAACAACAAAAAACATGAAAGAATATCGGCAGGAAGTACACATGAAAATTGATAAGTACCTCCTGCAAACAAAAGAAAAGTCATTCACTAGCCGAGGAACCAAGTATATGACAACATTCCAACCAAAATTACGTAAAGGACGCCACCAGGGACTTGTCATATGGTTGGTTGATAAGGATTAACCATTTGTGAAATCCTCCTTAAATTTCATGGAACAGAAGCACAATGTCACCTAGCAAATTGAACATATATTATGTATTTCCTTTGCTGATTGGAGCCATGACAGACAGAAATCTAAGTAATTTCAACTGGTTTCTCCTGAAGCCTTCGACTTCTCAATGAGCAACTCAATTTTCTGCCATGAAGATGGGGAAGATTAAATAAACAAACTAGGGAAAAAAATAATTTAACAGCACCAAGAAGAGTGACGTTAAGAAAAGAGGGAATACACAAATATCTTTTTGTTTCCCCTTAACACAAACCTCAAGATCAACTAGAAGATTACTGACTGATATACTTTACTTTCTATTTTTGTTTCCTTTTTCTAAACATGAGATGTGCAAGACAATGGAAGGAAAATAAAAATAGCATTTCACTGTCTAATGGTTACTGTAAAGTTGCTATTTTCTTAGGACGGAAAACCTATGGACTAAGAAGGAAATTTGAACATAAGGTGATGAAACAAAGTTGGCTACTTTGCCGCAAGACAAACACAAGCAAATGTTTCTAAATATGTAGTCATTCCATTTAGTCGCCAGATTACCTTTACTGATTTGTTCACCTCTTCAAGTTTATTCAGAAAAACTTCCCCAGGTATTACAGGTCTATGCTCTGCAGAAGAATATCGAGGTGAACCCATCACCTGTGGAGCATATCGCGGTGAACTTGTTACCTGCACAATACAGAAAATGAAAGATCAGTAATGGTAAATGAGCATACAGTTGATAAAGTATCACATGTCTAGTTCATATCATGTTTTTTCTCCTGGATATTTTTTGTAAGGAAGTTTCCCCCTAACCCAAGCTATTGAGATGCCTCTTCTCATGTTATTAGTTGCTTGGGAAAAACACAATAAAGAATCACTGACATGACACAACTCATGTAAACCATTTCTTCCAAACTACAAAGTTATGCGACATTCCAAATGTCAGAGGCTTCCAGGTCAAATTGATTGAACATATATTTTGCATAAAGTGTACATTCAGATTTCAGCCAAATTTGGATGCATTATGAACATTGGTGAAATGAAAACTCACATAAACTGCGCCAGAGGTACTAAGAAAACAATAATTTAGGAATTCATCATCACATGAATGATGAAAATGACAGTTAAACCAAAATAGTGATATTTCAAAAAGATTCAAGCAACATAAGTTGTATCTGAAACAAGAGATATTTGTAAGCATTCATATGATGACTGATTTAAAACAACTTCCATAGTTTATGGAGAGAAATCTTAGAGTTACCTTCCAGCTTTTGGATGGTGATATAAAGACAGGTGGACCTTCTGTCAGTGAACCAGTTCTGGACATACTTTGGCCTTCACCGATAATGCTAGTAGATTTCCAGCCTTTTCCTGCATCTAGTACATTCTTTGCAGTTTCTGCTATTATAACCTTAGAAAGATGCATAAAAATTCACTTACATGTATTTACAAGTTTTAATCTTGTTTCAAAAACGTTAAAAGAAATGAAAATAAAAGGGAAAAAAGAGCATTTGTGTTTGTACTACCTTTCGCAGCTGTGCAGGGTCAACAACACCTTGAACTTGCAATTCATCCACAGGCGCAGCTTTTCCCCGTGCTATACTTTCAATTCTAAACGTATGGATACCATAAACAGATTGCAAGAAACCTTTAAACAAACAAAAAACATACGTGTCAATATACCAATTTTTTTTTAAGTTCTCGCAATCTACCATTTGTTAAAGAAGAATGCTTGATAGCAATTCAAAAGTAAAACCCTAATTCAATGGCTTATTTAGCAAGCTAATCTTATGAATATAAATTAAGTGCTGTGAAACTTAAAAGTTAAAACCATATCCCCTTCCTCAGACCATATCGTTTGCAAATAGAGGATGGCAAAAAATTTACATGGATTGACCCGAAAACAAATTGTATAGTTTATCTACATTGTACAACCAATAAGACACGAAATGCATTTAACGGAAACAGTTTATTGATATAATCTGCATATGTACCTTGTTCAATAATGATATCAATGACCTTGGAGAGTGGAACACGCCTCTCGATTGTTGTTTCACCCAAAAAGGGAACGAATGAAGGCCTTGAAACCTTCACGTGAACAAAGCAAAATATCAATGACGATATCCCAAAGAAAATAGCACAACGGGCACACACAAAAAATAACACAATTGTATCTATACCTTGTATACAATTTCATCAGGAGTAACGTATAATTTTCGCGAAGAAATATCTTTCTTAAGCACATATCTTCTAACAGGCAAATATAGCAACATAATAATACCAACTCCCCAAGCCAAAACCAACAGCAGCGAAATC
>CAODLS012323941.1:0-11150 GCA_948243855.1 Flueggea neowawraea | reverse complement strand
GTCTGCTTGAAACTCCATCTGAACCACTGGTTACTATAAAGGATGAAGACCATATTGTGGCCTACCGGCTTCCTGGGAAGCTAACCGGAAAAAAGAAGCTGGAAATTGTTCATCGAGAAAAGTAAGCTCATTTGGACTTCTAGATGTATGGTTGTTCCAATGGTATTATATAAATATGATCAGAAAAGTTTTGGAAATGTGTTGCTCTGAGGCGAAGTTTCTTTCTTAATCAAAGATGCTTTGTTTTGCAGATCTGACTTTCTGAAGGGTAATGGGAAGTATTTTGGAGCGCCTTCGATTATGTACTTAGAAGAAGATTCACCAACTGGAGCTGATATTGAAATGGCTGTTTCTACATTGCCCTCACCCTTGAAAAGAACATCTTCCTCTACTATAGCTCATAGCGACAAGGAAAATGGTTTTCTTTCTGTGCCTAATGGTGATCTGCCAAATGGCTGCAATGGTCATTCTGAACCAAGTGATCAGTCAATGGACATTAAAGAAGAAGCGGAAACATCCAATCAAGAGTTATCACTCCAGCTCTTTTCAATTGATGATAGACATTCAAGCCCCAGGCCAATTTTTAAGGATACTGTCATAAATTCTACAACCAGAGAATAAAGGTCTTGCTGGAATGGACCGAAAAAGAACAGAAATTGTATGATCCAAGCTACCTCAAGGATCTTCCTGAGGTTTATCACAAGACTGGTTTCACTGCAAAGAAAACTCAGCAAGAAGCTGTCTCTTTATTTTCATGCTTGGAGGCATTTTTGACTGAAGCACCTTTAGGGCCTGATGACATGTGGTAAGAGTTTTTTTTCTTCTTATTTTTCCGTTTGGTTTCCCGTCAGTATCATATAACTTTTTTATTGTATTGGACTTCGTTGTCAGTTTGTACTTGTTTACATTTTAAACCACCATTTCTACTTTTGCAGGTACTGTCCTCGTTGTGAAGAACATAGACAGGCCACTAAGAAACTAGACCTGTGGGCACTGCCTGATATTCTTGTTTTTCACTTAAAATGGTTCTCATACAGCAGATACATGAAGAACAAATTGGACATTTTTGTTGATTTCCCCATTCACAATCTCGATCTCACCAAATATGTTAAGCGGAAGGATGGACAGTCATATGTTTATGGGCTATATGCCATTAGCAATCATTATGGTGGTCTAGGTGGTGGCCATTACACTGCATTTGCAAAGGTAACTTATTTTCACCTTGCTTTTGATAATAATTTGACTGAGAGTTGATGTTGCATTAGCAGCAATTCTACAGGTCAAGTCTTTTCGTGTTGAGTTTAGTAAATGTATAAAATGCTATTTGTTGCTGCATCATTTTGATCTTATAGCTTGTTTAAACTGAGCATAAAACATAATGATAACGTAATGACAACTAGTTAAAGATAATACAACCTTTCTTAATTATTGTACATGGATGGATGATACGAACGTTAGTGTTGATATTAATTCTGACAGTGTCCTACTTCATTTTTATGGAGCAAGTAACTAAAATGTTCCAAAACCAATCTTTTGCTTCTAAACATCCAACGCTTTATAAGTTTATTGTGGATATAACAAGTAGCGATTGGTAATATGAATTCATCTAAGGAATTTTGTTCAAATTGTGCAGTTGATTGATGAGAATAAATGGTACAATTTCGATGATAGCCGTATCTCACCGTGCTCTGAACCGGAAATCAAGACTTCGGCTGCTTATGTCTTGTTTTATCAAAGAGTTAAACCCGAGTCAACAGAGGGAATTGAGGAGACGTCCCAGAGTTCAACGGGTACTTGAAAGACTTCGTTCCGGTGTGCAGTATAGTAGACTACATTTTGGAGATGAGCCTTCAATTTTTTTCATCAGGTTGAGCTTACTGCTGTAGAATCAATAGTCAGCTTTCTCAGATGATTAATTTCTGCCAAACAAACTTAGTAAGTGCAGGTCAAAGAACCTGCATAGACTCCTGGAAGGTCAAGGAAGAAAGTATTGCAGATGGTGGGGGTAAGCAAAGCATTTGATTAATTTTTTGAGGAGAGATTTAGGCTGAATGTTTGATTGCGCTGCCGAGTTGGCCGCATCATTTCTCATGACCTTCATGCCAAATGTTGTTATAATCATAGACAGAACTTATAAGAGAAAAATCTTTATTGTATTGTTAAACTTGTATCCCAGTGTAATCCCATTTTTCATTAGATTTCAAAGAGATCACAGCAGTTCTATAGCAGCAATCTAATGTCCTCTCTCAGAGTGAACAAGTTGGACAAAAATAACTTCAAAAAGTAGTTCAAAACAAGGCCTTAAATTTGTTCTGGGGTGTCTAGACAGAATTTAGTAGCTTTAAAAGATTTTAAGTTTTTACTACTTGAACAAGACCAGTATTAACCATAGACAGTTTTGAGTGGATCAATAATTGGATCTGCGTCGGGTAGCAACTTCACAGTGTGGATGGCGAGCTTTCTCTATCGGAGTTTTATGACTGAATCACGCTCAAGTCTCAGACTTACACTCGAAACTTTTGATTAAGAAAATAAAGATAAACAATCTCTACTTACCACAGCTATCAATAGTAATTATAGGCAATTTAAACATGTGAATCTGTAGAGAACTGTCGTCTACTATCATGTTCATATATATGGAAAAGGAGATACAACTAACTGTCAAATGATTCCAAACAAAAGAAAAAATGAAAAAAATATACAAGAAAGCAAATAAATAATCTAAATATGAGCTGTAATAGGAATAGGATACATCAATTAATCACTATGATCTACAGAAACTCTCCATCAAGAAACCTAATATGCTAAAGTAAAACTTAATCTCCATCAAACACCAACCCCACCACCACCACCACCACCACCAACTATGAACAAACTTGGTACCGACACACACGTCGGCCATGTTTGGAAAATCATTAATATGGTTTCTCAAGGAAGCAAAAATTATTGGCATTTGGCTTTATTCTTCTCAAATTACAAACATACCCATGTCGGATTTAAAAATCAGTCTCGGAATTGTATCAAACAAAACCGTTTTTAACAAGTATGGAATGAGGAAAGTAAAGGAGATAAAGTTAATTTTTGGGGAAATTATTTAATTTGGTATATTTGGTAACTATTTTCCTAGATACAAAGAAGGTCAAAATCTAAGGTCCCCAAAAATTTTATTCACTTAAAGAGAAAAGACTATTTAATTTTTATTATAATCTTTTTTTTGAAGTATTATGATCTTTAATTAATAAAAAAATCATATTATCATCATACTTTTTGGAAAATACATTTTTTTTTTACTTAATACACAATACAAAATTAATACTTATCAAATAATATATTTATCAGATAATAGACTTCTCCAGTAATTATCTTTCTGGCAATTTTACAAATTATATCAAACAAGGCCTAATTCTTGAATGATATCGATAAACTTGTAACTCGTTAATACTAGACTTATTTTCACACCAAAGAGTTGAGAGTTTAATTATCGGTAGAAGAAAATAAAAGACTGGAAAAAAATCTTGAATGATTCGTTAATTTTAACTTTCTAAACATAACAAATATTCATGATCAACAAGCAACAACGAGCTCAAATAAATATCTAAATCTACAAAACGTCAATAAGACGCCATAAAGGAGCCTAGGAATTGATACCGACAAGAATAAGAGCACTTTTTGTGGCAGTCAAATTAAAGTTAAAAGAAAATTACATGCTTTACCAATTAGCAGCGTATATGCAAAGTAACACAAATTTCACCTTTCCCCAACTCCGAAGCTGCCTCTTATTCTCTCTTTATATCCTCCTCTTTTCAGCACCAGTATTTTTTTTCTTGCTTTAACGGCTGATTCCTTGTCTCTAGAGAGCTTTGAGGGCTCATTTTCAAAACGCCGATCTAAAGATCCAGCATATCAGCAACGGAAACAACACATGTTCAATTACCCTGCTGCTGCATCTTCCCTGACATCAACCAACGCAATTCCACTAGTTAGTTCTATTTCACTACCTGCAATTAGGGATGGGCATGGCCCGGCCGGGCCGGGCTCAAATGCCCATCCCTACCTGCAATACGATTTCTTTTATTTTTTATTAAAAGAAAAAATAACCGTTAATGTTATAATTCTTAAACATCTGCAGCATTTCCAGGAGTCAACTGTCTTCCAAACCGTCTATTCTACCAAATGTTGCGACGAAAAAATCCAAGTACTAAGACATCCAATTCTTAAAAAGCCTATTAATAAAAGGTAAGTTAATTTACCAATCGACTTATAATCTAATGGTATTAAAGTTGTCTTGAATTTCGGTGATAGTCAATGAAAAGAAGTTAACCTAAACTTGGGAGGATGAATTCTAATTGACATTTACGGCAAGAAACCAGTCTTTGTTGAGACACAGAAAATGACTCCATGTGAGGGTTTAA
Source organism: Flueggea neowawraea (assembly GCA_948243855.1). Classification (NCBI taxonomy): domain Eukaryota; kingdom Viridiplantae; phylum Streptophyta; class Magnoliopsida; order Malpighiales; family Phyllanthaceae; genus Flueggea; species Flueggea neowawraea. The sequence continues at coordinate 6,738 of CAODLS012323941.1, read as the reverse complement.
TACCTAAAATTTGACTGAGCTCAATAATTGTTTCAAGAACAAAGATAATCTAAACATGTGAAGGACGACACATATCTGCAACAGGTGGTAACCATACAATTATATATCACTTAACAGAAGGAAAGAATATAGTCGATTTGTCCTGTCATCTATCAAGAAATTGGACACTAATCAACCGAACATTGGACCACGTCCCCATCACTGATAACTCAATTTCGGTGATCATTCAATCACCAAATCTCGTAAATCTTACCAGAAGTTAAATGTTTAATTAGATCCTAATCATTCACAAAACTGGACCACAGCAATCTCCAATAAAAAAAATGAAAAAAAAGAAAAGAAAGAATGACTCACCGTGGCAGCAGAAATTGACAAGTACCCAGTAGAGGAACTCCCGGGCTGCGACGGTGTCGTAAACCCAGTTCCACCAATCGCGCCGCCGCCGCCGCCAGTAGTTACATTGCCACCGACTGAATCAGTGGCAGAGACAGAAATGGCATAAGCCGGAGTCCCATCCGGCTTAAACAAGCCGTAATTCCTCTCGGACGTCGGCCCAGGCTTCATATTCTCGTTAAACAAAGCAAACACATAAATGTTCAGATCCGAATCAGGTCTCATCGGAGTTCCTTTCTTCTGTGCTATCACCCTCATCAAGTTCCCATTATACTTCTTCGCATTCTCAGGTGTTGCCCCTGCCTCATCCGGGTCCCCCTTCGACGGCCACCCCGTCTCCGATATATGCATCGGCAGTTTCTTGAACCCCGCCGTCGATAGAGCTGAATAAACGGCGTCGATTTGAGCGAATAACATGTTGTCGTAGTGGAGACTCGTCGATGGATCCACTATCCCTTGGTTCGATTGAAACAACACAAAATCCAACGATGCCTGCATAATTATTTGAGTTTTAGGCTTTTATGTTGGACCAATTTTTGAAACATGAATTATATGTAGATCGAAGTATTTTTCTCGACCTGTTTTGGGTTTCCTTTGTAGGCAAAGTAAGGATAAGCATTGATCAAGAATGGCGAACCGGTTTTGACATGGAAATCAAGAATGGGTTTGATACACCCAACAAGATCTTGCCGGAAAACGCCGGAAGAAGGCGGATAAGAGGCTTCAAGCACCCCCAGCGAATGCGCCGTCGTCACAGAAACTTGCTTGTCGAGATTGAGATTGACAAGTGCGGAATGCACGCCCTGCATTGCCGGCAACAAGTTTTGTGTCAACGACGAGTCGTTGAAGGTAAGCACTTCGTTTCCGACAGTGATACAAGTGATCTTTGTCGCCGGCAAGTAACATTGGACGTTGGCCTTAACCCAGTTCAAGGCCTTATCAGGGTCTCGTACTTTGGACAAGTACTCATTACCAAGTCCTACAATGAACTCTACTCCAGTGTTGGCGAATGCGTGGAGGACACGGGGATCTGCGTCGTAAAGCTTAACCTTGGTAGCTCCAATGGACTTCACTAGCGGTACTACGTTGTCCGGAGAAGGCAAGTTGTTCGCAATCTGGCCGTAGTTAATCCCAATTGAAGTAACCATTGATGGAAACAACACCAAACCTGCAATGGAAACAATGAAATTTGTTAAATTCAAGGTAGGAATGAGAAATTGGGAAATTTTGGGGAAGTGTGTACCTGAGATGCAGAGGAATAGTGAGGCACAGAAGTGGAATCTAGAAGGGTAATTCATGGTGGGAAGTGTGGAAGAAGATTGTATAAGAGAATGAGAGAAGTCTCTTTCTTCTCTTAAAGGGTTGTAGTGATGGTCAGTTATAGGTACGAGTGTGAAGTTTAATGGTTGAATCGCAAAAATCGATCAATTCGTTTTATATTACTTAATAATTTGTGATTTTTTATAATTTCAGATTAGTCGTGGATCATAATTTTATAAATTTATTAATTTATAGTTTGACTGTGATTAATAATGTATTAAAATTGCTCAAATCAAACTGTAACTGCGTAACCACATATTGTATATTTTAGAGTTTTTTTAAAACTATGTACAATTTTGTAAATTTCTTTACAGTTAAAAAATATATATTTTGGATGCTAACAATAGGTATACATTAATATTAGTTAGATATTAATTGATAGATAGAAAAAACACTGTATAATTATACTTATTTTTGGAGGCCATTCATAAAAGTTAATGTATTTTAAAACAATTTTTCTTATTTTTGAGATAACTTTCATATTTTAGAGATATTGTAATTATAATGAAACAATATTAAAGTTATTTTTCAATATTGTTATTTATTTTATTTTATTTAGTTGTTTAATTTTTTTATATATTTAATAAAACACAAACCGTCAAGCCAACCAAATCGTATCACAACTGCTAGTTTAAATTTAGTGGATTTAACCGCACTAGTGGTTTGACTGCGGTTGCAATTTCTTCAAATCTCAATTTGCGGCGTGGTTTGGTTTGAAGACTTAAACCGACCAAATCGCACTGCTTACACCCCTAGTAGTAGGGGTGTAAATGAGTTGAGCCGCGAGCGAGCGACTCGGAGCTCGGCTCGATAAAAACTAGTTCACATATCAACTCGATAATAAATTAGCCGGGTTTGAACAAAATTTTAGGCCTATTTTAATAAACGAGCAAAAATTGAACACCAAAAAACTCGTCTCAAAAGCTCGCGAACAAACTCGTTTGTAGGCTCGTGAACAAGTTCGTGAACAAACTTCTCTCTCTCTCTCTTTATATATATATATTCAAACTTACACTAATTGACTATATCTATAAAAGTCTAAGTATACTCGCATAAAATGATCTAATATTATATTGAACTTGTGAAATAAATTGAAATTTCTAATAGTTCTTGGTTCAATTACATGTTCAACATGATTTTATTGAACTAACCTAAATTTGATTATATTCTTTTTAGAGATGTTTCCAAAGCTGAACTAGCAAATCTCGGCTATAAATATATTTGAGCCTTTGTTGAGTCGAATTTGAAAAGCTCGTGAGCTCACAAGCCTTGTGACGAGCCGAACTTGAACAAGATTTTGAGTTCGAGAGAAAGCTCGAGCTCGAAAGATTTTAGACAAATCGCACTTAACACACTTTAAAACTCAACTCGACTCGGCTCGGCTCAACTTGAATCCAGCCCTAGTTAGTAGCAATGGTGAGTGTGGAGAGATTAGGAGAGTGTGGATGGTAGTAGTAGTAGTAGTAGACGTAGTGGAGAGTTGTTCATGAGTAGCGATGTGGACTGGTAGGGTCATGGCAATAAGCTACAAACCAAGAAAAAAATACGGGTTTAAAAGGATTCTCATTCTAAATTATGGCAAACCTAAGACGAGTTTACTTTTCTTATCTTATTTTTTTTTGTTTGTTTAGTGGATATTCCGACTATATATTGGGGCTATTTTTTTATATAGTTTTTTTAGTAGGAGTATATTATTATTTTTGCTCCAAAAAAAGTCACTTTTTTCTATTTTTTTTCTGTAATCTACTAATATAATGTATTTTAATTATTTTTTCGTTCAAAACGTATTAATCTTTTTATTTTTTATGCAATATATCAGATTTACTAAATTGCGACTTACATCCTTTATTATAATCACAAACCGACAAGAGTCAAACTCTTAACTATGTAATAATATTTATTTAATATCTGTATATTCAAAAAGTGCATAATCTCCACAAATTATTGTCAAATATGGCTTTCTTAACCTGACAAGGGAAATTTCAAAACAAAAATTGACAAAGGTAAGGGATGAATTGTTAATAGACTTCCAAGATGTCATTACATTGTTTATCATAGTTTAAATATTACAAAATATCAAGTTAAGTAGCTTTAATTTGTAATCAAGCGTAGAGCATCCTTAAATTTGACTCTTTAAATTAATATATTTTATCTTATTATTTGTGTAAATTTATTTTAAAATTTATATAGATAAGATGTATTTAAATATTTTATTATTAAATTCAAAAAATAGAGAAATGAATGAATATTGACTCTATAATTTAAAAAATAGAACCAACATTTACTCTTCTCTTTTTTATTCAATTTAATAATTAAATATTAATTGTTAAAAAAATTAGATCGAATTTAAATTTTAAAATAAATAATAAACAAAAATTAAATTAAATATAATATAATAAAAAATCAATATGAAGAATCTGTTAATCATGCTATTAGGACAGTGATAAGAGTGATAATTGTAGGAGTGGTCGATGCATAAAGGCGCATGAGAGTGGGGTCCCATCGAGTTATGAGTATTCTCCGACACTCTTCACATGCTCCCCGATCCTTTTAGCCAACAAAAGATTAAACCTTTTTATGTTTTAATTGGTTTCGGCTTATTTGTTGGATAACATATTTATTTTTATTCTACTTAAAATGAATTTGTTATTTATTTTTTAATTTATTTTGTTGCAAGTAGGGGTGGGCATGGCCGGGTCGGGTTAGGCCACCCCCTAAACATTTCCCGATCGAACGGGCTGAAAGTTTGATTCAGGCCCCTATCTAAAAGGTCGGGTCGGGCTGGACCGGACCGACCTACATGCTTATTTTTTTATGTATTAATATTCAATATTTTTTATCAAAATATAATTTAACATATATTTTATTATATAAGTTATACTTTAATAAATACTAAACAACTCTTAAATTTATAATTTGCATCATTTTTACTAATTTGTTATACATAATACATCAAATTAATATATATATATATATATATATATATATATATATATATGCTTGGGTCGAGCAGGGCTAGACCTAACCATAAGCCAAAACTCGACCCTATTTTTTTTAAAAATAGGCGGATTGGGCCGAGTTGCAGGCCAAAATTTATTGGGTCAGGTCGGCTCTCCGAGCTGAGCCAAAATGCCCAGCCCTAGTTGTAAGCATATAATTCACCAATACGATATTCAATAGGCTTTTTGTTGAATTGTATTGATTTCCAATAATGAATTTATTCGACATATTATTAACATGGTTTTGTATATTTCGTCAAAAAAAATCATAGTTTTGCATATGAGTTTAATATATTAAATAAGTCAAAATTACCCAGTTTACTTGAGCTTATTAAGTTGTTAATATTAAATTATAAGTAATAAATAAGTTACAAGTAGTTTAATGAAATTAATTTATTAGATTAGCATATGGGTCATGGTGTCTGATGCTATTATTGAATTGATATAAGTTAAGTATGCAATTTTTAATCATAAAAAGTAGAATAAATAAATTAGTGCATATTCTTATATAAACTAGCCCATATTCGAGCTCTTTTACGAGTACGAGCATGCAAACAAGCATATTCACGAGCCTATTATCGAGTTTGTTCATGAACACACAAACGAGCATGTTCGTGAGCTTTTCGAGCTGAACTTTTGGATATTCAAGCTTGAGTAGTTTATTAGTTTGGGCTTAAAATTTTGCTCAAACTCAGCTCATTTATTATGGAGCGGAGTCGCGAACTAACTTTTATCGATCCAAACGCTGAGCCTCTCAGAACATTTGAAGCCCTAATAAGAATTATCTAATCCAATAGAAATGAGAAGAAATTAAAATTTTAGTCCCTAAAGTTTGCTCTTATTGGTACTTTCACTCCTTAGTTTTCAGAACCATAGTAATGAATCCTTTAGCTTTCAACATTTGTCAAAGGTATTCAGTGAATGATAAAATGACTAAAAAATAAGATATGGAAATTTTTCTATTAAGAATATCCTTATCATATATTTATTACTATTCTTAATCCAGTAAAAAAAATCCTCACCTTCTGCCTATTAGCCATTAGGCATTCCCACTATCACCAAACTCTTGTTGTCTCTCAAACTATAATTTCTCTTTCCTTTTCTTTCTTAAACAAATATTAGTTCTCACTCTCAAACCTTCCACCTCCACTCCTTAAAAAAATAAGTGTCTTACATCTTTTCCACCTAGATTGGTAGGTAGATGGGGTTGGTCTTTCTCTCTCTCAAAATAAATTAATTATCCTTCCCCTATCTTTTAACAACCTCTGGCTACAAGTAATCCTCTAATGCTGGAAACACTTTCTTTTTTCTCATAGCCTTGCTCTTCCCATGTTTACCACTAAGGGGTGTAAAGTTTAAGCGTTGGACCACTACAATAGCTCAATTCGCTCGCAATTGCACCACAATTTGTGATCTTTTAGTGCTTCAGATTGATTGTGGATCATAATTTTGATAAATTCATTTTTGTTGGCATTTCAACTACGAATAATAATATATAAAAACTGCTAAAACCAAACCACAATTGTGTAACCGCACACACACACACACACACACACATATATATAGTTATTCCAACTTATGTGCTATTCTTTTATTTTTTATTTTTGCAGTTGAAAATATATATTTGGGATGCTAACAATAGATATACAATAATATTAGCTAGATGTTAATTGACCTATGGTTAAAAGGTTACATAAATGTACTTATTTTGGGAGGACAACGGGTAAACATTAATGTATTTTGATGCAACCTTTCTTATTTTTTAGGCAACTTCCATATTCCGGAGACTTAGCAATCCTAATGAAGCTATATTAGGTTATTTTTTAATGTTGTTATTTATTTTAACTTTTTTAGTTGTATATTTTTTTATACATTTAATAAAATACAAACCATAAAAAACCGACCAAACCACACCGCAACCACTAGTTAGGATTTAGTGGATTTAACCGCATGTTGGCCCAAGAATGGCTATGGGGTGAATTGGAATTTGAGCAAATTTAAAACCTTATTGAAAATATTTTTCAAA
>CAODLS012323686.1:0-20070 GCA_948243855.1 Flueggea neowawraea | reverse complement strand
AAAAATATAAAATTTACCCTCCAATTACCAAAAATAAAATTTCAAATAATTTCCCAAATTATCCAAAATAATTATTCTAACTAATTACCCCAAATATAATTCTTCAAAAATAACTATAAAACTATGGGATATTACAACATTAATGTCTTGTCCCCCGGGCATGTGATGTTCCACACTTATCCCTTCTTGCTGACATGTGCTCAAACTACATGTTAAAGAATCGCTAAATTAGCAACTTAAAAAACAACCTATCAAAGTAGAATTCATCATGAAATTGCAGTTCAGCCATACCGCAAACCACATCGTTCATAGAGCCAACACAGACAGTTGAAAATATAATCTTTCCAAGACGGAGAGTAAGAACACAATCACACGAATAGAGTCGTTCATTGCATAATAAGCTACACAACTACGAATTAATCTCGGTTGCCTATAAAGCCTAAGCACTAGTATTCATTCAATCAAGCAACAATCTACCATATTTATGCTTCCAGAATAAGAAGAAAGAGAAAAATTCCGTTATTTAATTTTGCACACAACACTCAATACACAAATAGCTAGGGCCGAGAGAGACCCAGAACAGAGCTACAAATACAAAGAGCTGAAATTTTCAATAGCTGCACGTTTGATCTCAAGTCTGAACTACTAAAGAGTAAAGACTAATGAATACAATGTTTTGCCTAAAACCTGAACTTTGAATAATTTTTTTCACGTTTGCAAAAAAAAGAAACTATATTTAAAGATAGAAATAACACTGTAAATGGCTCCATATTAAAAACTATGAATTGCATTTAAACCAACAGATTATTTTTACAATTACCTGTGTAGTAGTCCCATGTGAAGAATAGATTGCTTGGTCTAGAGCTGATAAAGTCTCCAATACCTATAATTAGCATGGACAATAAACATGAACTGTGAACTTCCTCTGCATTTTCAGAATCAAAATGTTAAAAGCATCTCAACGTACCAAAACCTAAGAGGGGCCCAAAACATTGTGCAACCGATTACAAATATTAAAGAGGGTACGCAATGCAAATGCTTAATCTGAACAAAATAGAGAAAGTTACTCAATTGAAATAAACCATCCAAAACTTATTCAGCATAAGCACAAATGATGCACCTACACATTCTTCGGTGTCAGGATAATGTTGTCCCTTTGTTCTACAAATGAACCGGACCTTTTAAACCCAGGAAAAAGCACTGCACTGCAACAAATCTCAATTTAATTTTAAAACATCATCATCACAGGTGTAGAATCTTGAAATCAGTAATCACATTCCTAAAGAATAAAGTAACAATACACTTTCTCACTCAGCCACTCCACATCCAGGAATAGAGCTGCACACGGCAAAAGGATGAAATTTTCGGAATCCAAATGAGACACCAGCAACATCTAGGGCCGATAGAGACCCAGAAGCATACAAACGAGACACGAGCTACGGCACACAAATCGTGCTACAAATATAAAATATTACCTCCTCTCGAAGCGACCTCAAAAAGCGGGCAGAGAGAGACCACAACAAAGCGGCCACTAGACTGAGATAGAGCGGCAATGTGGTGGAGAGAGAGCCTTGATGGGACAGAGATAGAGCCAGATGAGATATAAAGCGAGGAAAAACGGCGTCCGCAGAGAGAATATCGTAGAAGGAAAAGAGTGGCGCGAGGGAGAGGCACAACGATGTGAGAAGATTAGGTCGTCGAGAGAGAATTTCACGACAATTAGTGTTTTTGGTTTGGGAAAGTGGGGTGCAGTCGAGAGAGAGAGAGAGAGTGGAGAGAGAAGGCTTTTGTTTGACCGGAATGTTTTGTGTGCTCCCTTCTCGTATTCCTGTTGTATTCCGGTTATTATTTTATTGAATGGCTGAGATCAATTCTTTTCCATTTAATGTCAAAATTAAGTGTCAAAATGGAGTCCTCGTTGTAGTCACAGCCCATGATCAAACTAAAATACTAAACTTTCAATTGTTTAGGAGAGGAAACCGGTCGTTGGTGTGCTCCGTAATGATTAGTTTGGAAAAAAATAGTTGAGACTAACTGACATCGTAACAGATCATATATTCCATTTTTACAAGAAAGTAAATCTGACGACTTAGTTAATAACATATACACCTAATCACTTTAATCCGCCAAGGATGACGAAGGGGAAGAAGCCTGGATATTATTGAAGAAATGATGTTACATCATACATGTTTCCTGGACACTTCAGCTTGGCATGATTGCCCCTATTATCTTCTTTTGATTTGACTGGGTTGAGACGTACGTCTATAGTTCAGGAACGGTAAGAAAAGACAGCTTGACAAGCTCTGGTCTATGCTTAAGTCTTGATTTAGTGATGAAGCCATACAAATAACAGAAGTATTGATTTTTTAATTTCTCAGCGAGAGATGAAAGCGAAAACATTAATGTTCTTGTCGATGTGTAAGTCATACTCGTGTCTTGTAATGTCTCTCTCCTAATTCACTCAAAAATAAGTTATTTGAATCTTCATATGCTCATAAGGCTCATTCATTTCCAATGACTTTAGCAGTCGCACTACTGGTTTGTAGTTTAGGGTTTTGCTTTAGTTTTATTTCAAGTATTATTGTAAATGATCCATGAAAGTTAGTTTAAACTAGTAAGTAAATAATGACTTGTAAATCAGATTTTGAATTCAAATTTTATAGACATTAACTATAAAAAAATATTTAATTGTAAATGAAATAAATATGAAAGATTAAACGATAAAAAATAGAGATGGTGATGACGAAAATATTTTGCATAAAATAATAGAATTAGTTGTTCTTTCTTTTATTTTAATAAAGTGCATTTTGAATCTTCAATACTACAATTCCCTTGTTTTAAACATACGATAATTTGCGGATGTATTACCTTAAAGTTTAGGCCATTAATAAAACGTAAGAAAATAGTAATATGGAAAAGTAGTAGGCCATTAAACATAAATATTAATGATTATATTTTTTTCAATATGGAGGTAAATTGAGCTAAACAACAATATTAAATAGAAAATTGTAATTGATATTCTCAATCTCATGGCTTCCATAATTAAACACCATTCTCATATTTAATATATCTTTATTCAAATAATCAAATTTCCTCAACAAAAAGAAGCCTAAAATTCCTCATCAAGATAATGAATTAGTAACAAACAAGCCTAGTCTAATCTCACATGACAGAGCATTTATTAGCATTTTCATGGTTTTGGATTCTGTTAATATGCATATGCAATACCATCTGGACCATATCCAAGGTATAATTCATATGATGGTGGCTGTGATGGAGGCATTTGCCCCATTGTTGCCGGTGGTGGTTGGTTGGAGGAACTTGCATCGCTACAGGCAAAGTCACCAACTTCAATGACTATCTTCACCGCTTCGTTCATCTCATAAGAAAGGATTTTCACCTCCTTTCTCAACTTTTTCTTCAATTTCTTCGCTAATCCTCCAATGTCTATGGTTGGGACTTCCACCTTTGTTGTCACTGTCAGTGCTAATGTGCCATCCGCTGCACTATTTATTTGAGTTTCTTCGTTTCCTGTACCTCATGAAAGTATCAATTAGTTCATCGATGAATATTTTACATATTGCAAATTGATAGATTAATATATAGTTAGAAAATAGAAAAACACAAACATATGCTTTAATAATATCAATATATATTGCATGGTTTTCCATCAAATCGAAACACACATACACCCCTGCATATAGAACTCTCGGAAAAGATTAATAATTTAATGTTGTACCTTGAAATTGGTCCAAAACATTGTATAATATTTTTGCGCTTTTTTCCAAGTCGGAATCATCTTTCAGCTTCTTCAGAACTATTGTCGCCATGAAAGCTTTAAAAGAAAAAAAGGAGTACTTTATCAAATGATATATTCAAAATTTGTAATGGAAAAACCCAAAAAAAAATAATTACCTTATAATATTGTATAGGCAAATACTAATATGCAGTGTTATAATGTCTTGAATGTTTAAAGATGCATGCGTTTGTATATATAGCCTTATGGTGCGTTACTATTCGGGAATTATTTTGTGAAGTTTGCTATTTGAGAATCAAATCTAGACTTATATTGGAAAGAATGGTTTGTGTTAATCTATCACGTACCTTGTTGACAAAATAATTCACTTACTAATTAAGTTCTTTTTTTACATGGAATTAAACTGAGAATTCATGTTAATAATATGCATATTAAACTAGTTGAACCCTTCCTAATTAGGTTCATTGCAGAATGAGTACACAAGACGGGTTGTTTTGTTCGTTCTTAATTGACACAATTTGTTAATAATTGCTTCACGTATTTTTTTTTTAATTTTCAAATTTGGGCATAAGTTAATTTCTATACCAAATTGTCTCATGATCAATAAACATCAAAAGATCAACTAAAAGAAAAACAAAATTTCCCAATTGATGCCTTTCGACAATTAATCAGACCAACCACAACATTCGACTGACATCGTAGACATATCATATATTCCATTTTAGAAATTAAAAGCACACACATGGGACAATAGTACACACCATTAACTTCTCTATTCATAAAATTCATACAAAATACACAATTCATAGGACAATAGGAACCCGCCTCTAACCCGGCACTCGACCGGCCGCCACCCGAACAGGAACTAGATGATGAAGAAGATGAACTCGAACTTGAGATTGAACCAGAACCAAAACTTGAGTCCTAAGGGAAAATCACACTTTTATTACAAAATAAAACACTGATTTTGACAAATGTCATTCAAGATTTTCATTTGCAAAATGCCACGAAAAAAAATATGAGTTGAAAAATGCCATATTCGAGAGAAATCACTATGTTTTAATGAGAATTTGATTTTTTTGAGAAAAAATGAATTTTAACCAAAAAAATCTGATTTTTCGGAGGTCTTCAAGAGAGAGTTTTTAATTTTTTCATAATAAATTTGATTTAATCTAAGGTCTTTCTCTAGATGTCTCCAAAAATGATTTCACAAATTTTTTATAAAAAAATTAATTTAATTATATTTCAGTTTATACAATATTTAAAAAAATTAATTTAATTTAATGATATTAATTTGGTATACAAAAATATATAAAAAATTTTAAAATTTACAATGGTCTTCAAAGGTCTTCAAAAGAGGTCTTCGAAAATCTTCAAAAGGTCTTCAGAGATATTCAAAAGTCTTCAGAGGTTTTCAAAAGGTCTTCAAATGAGGTCTTCACAAGGTCTTTATATGTCTTCAGAAGATCTTCAAATGAAGTCTTCAGAGGACTTCAAAAGTCTTCAGAAAATTTTCAAAAGGTCTTCAGAAGATCTTCAAAGGTATTAAAAGTATTTGAAGGTCTTCAAAAGTCTACCAAACCCTAGCCTCCAAATCTGCCACGAAACCCTAGTCGCCAACTTATCCAATCCAAAATCGCTGCCACAAAACCTATCTCTGCCACCCATACTACCAACACCAACCTCCGCTGATAACAACGCCAATACCAGTTCAACCAAGCAAAGTTCAATCAACGCTTTTAATTAAAAAAAAAACAAAATATAGTGTCGCACAACCAAAATCGCTTCATATCAAACCGATCATATTAAACAAAAACCAATTCATATCAACACAGATCTGCAACTCGAATCTCTTCTCCGTCGTTCATATATTAATACAATTTTTTTTCAATTTTAGACAACATAAAAAAAAAACAGATTGCATATATTAACTTTAAATTTTAACCAACAATTTCAAATAATAAATAATTAATATCATACAGCAGGTAATTATGAGCTAGTACACAAAAATTATCTAATGTGAAAAGGACTGAGAAATGTTCAAAAGTAATCTGAAGATAGAAAAAAAAATATGAAAAATAAAATAAAAAAAAATGAAAGCCATCGCTTCCAGTTTCTCGATAACAAGAGGTTCTCGATCACTCTTCTATCAAATTAGGTAGAAACTATTTCCTAGATGAACGCATCAAAAACTACGATAGGAAAGATAAAAAGAACCACGAAGAGTTGAAATCGGAGTTATCCAAAAAAGTCACCTACCAAAACAATATTGTATATCAGCACACATGAAGATTGCTCAAGCTGAATCACAAACGCAACTCAAATTCAATCAACAGATCCAAATTTCACAGAGGTGAAGGCGAAGTGGAGGTGGACGACAACGAGGAGACGCGTCACAGAGGTGAAATATGAGAGGAGTGAGGAGAGAACAACCATAAAGAGAGAAAACGAAGAGAGAAAAAAGGGAGCAAATGTCGCGAGAAATTAAAATTTATTTGATTAAATTTGGTATTTTTAAAAATTAAATTAAAAAAAATGATATACATCAACTTTAAACTTAAAAATATACTATTTCAATAATTACTAAACTAAAAGTGATTTTTATCAAAATTTAAATTTTAAGTGAATCTCAGCATAATTAACTCGAGTCCTAATTCACCAAGGTCCAGTCCAAGGTCCTTTCTTGCAACCCAACTTTCCCGCACGGGCCACGGCCAATGTCGAAACAAGCAAACCTAAAAGAGCAAAACCTTTAAATTGGCCATAATTTTTCACCTGATTAGTAACCAAAACGGTCCAAAATACGGACAAGGACTGTACAATGTTTTATGTAGAGTTGTGTGTATTGTTATTTATAGTGAATGACTCAATATTTATAGTAGTAGATGGTGAGGCTTGGTGGTGAATGATGATGGTGCCCGAAAATGGGTTACAAGCGAGTAGGGTGTAGAAAAGGAGGTGATGGAGAAGCATGTGCAATTGCTTTATTATCATTGAGCTAGCTTTTTGTATTGATTTCAGAAAGTTGTGGGTATAGTGGCCAAAAAGAAATTGGAGGGAAGAGTGACAGTTGATGTTATGGAGACTCAAACGTTGGACACAAGTTACCATAATGAAGATGGTGCCTATTGCCGACCCATGTTTCAAATCCTTATCCCCACTTACTATAGATAGTGGAGTATGATTGGTATACTAGTAAATATATGAATCAAATTTTGTTTTCACATTAGAAGTATTGCAATTCTAATCATTTAGAATGTATAAGATTGGTAAATTTGGTATGTTATTTTTCTCAAGATGTACAATTATTAAAGTAAACAATTATGATAGGGATCATTTTGATTCTAATTTTTATTATTTTCATCTATATAATGGATTTCAAACTCTATTTCTATGAATTTTTAAACCAAACGATCCTTGCTATTTTTTTCTGATTTGCACATAAGATCTAGGGTATTTTAATAATGCTAATCTAGCTGACAATGCCGATTATAATAGATTATAAGATTTCGGTTTCCTCCACAACAAGGATGAGATAATGATCATTCTTAGTAATGTTAATCACAACAAAGCTGATATACTATAGATCCAATTATATGGCAGACAATTGAGACAAGTGGGTTGGAAAGAGTCGATTAAAATATGGCTCTGCATCACTGCAGTTTTTTGTGGTTTGAGATTCATTTGGAGGACAGGATGTACCTCAACTTAACCTTAATTAGTTCTTTAATTTCTTCCTGATTAACATACCTTAAATTAATTTCCACATCAATATTAATTATTATCAAAATGTGGTGCTTCTTGGGGCTACAATACATTATTGCTGGGATGAAGTGATTTCTAGACAGGAAATGCAAATTGAGACTTGTGAATATGTGTAAATGTAAACACACACATGTTAATTTAAAAGTAGACTTGGCCATTGAAATTAGGCCAAACATACAATGTTTGATCAGAGTTACAATCCATAATATTAAAATGATTCCAGAGTTTCCAGTAAGAAAAAACCATTGATATGGTGTAGTTCATTGTTTAATCTCAATTGCCTAAGAAGACGTTCCAAATATATCTGCAGCCTGTCTCCACGAGTGATGAGAGAGAGTCGGATGGGCCGTTGCTTAAAGATGAACTCCGTGAGAAACTTGAAGAGTTAATTATTTCAAGTACTGCTCAAGAAATTTTAATTTATAATAATATATTCCATAATTTTTATATTATAATAATAAAATTTCTTAAATTTTAATTTGTGAAATGTTATTTTCAAAATGATAAAATTCAAAAATGTCATATGAAAATTCCTGAAAATTCTTATTAAAACTTCGAGTAAAAATCTCTAAAGACCCTAAAAACCTATGGAGACCTAGTGAAAATCTTTTGGAATCACCGGAGACCTAATCTGACAATTTTATAAATTAATTTTTGAAATGACATTTTTGAAAATCAGTTTTTTAAGCTATTATAAATGTGATTTTCCCAAACTCGAATTGTTGAGCTCATTCCACTTCTTCAACAATTCCAGGCTATTATCCTCATTACATACCTTGCAGTTGTACTCTGATATAAAACAAATGGAAAGTGTTTAAGCATCAAACTTTAATACTAAAAATCTATTGTTCACTACTTTCTTTTTCTCCATCATTTGTCTTTTATACAAATGCTTAAAATATTTTAGTAGGAAATGGTGCTACTAAAAAAAACAGAAATGCTAAAAAATTTGGAACTTCATCTGGTCATAACAAACTGGTTTAAAACACAAAATGACTTATTCAAACTGAAATTCAAAATTGAAATTAATTTGTTGCAATTGATTTGTGCAATTAGCACTCTCCCTTGCATCTTTTTGTGCAGACTCCCAATTGATTATAAAGTCTTCAAACTTTTTTTCCCCTTATTCAAAGTTGCAAAATTTCACAAAAGCATGGATCACATCTCTCTAGAATTTTTCTAAGTTTATGCACGTTTCTTCAAATTCATTACATGATACACTTCTCATCACAAACATTAATATGTCAATGCACTTTGTCACTAACCTTCAATTGTTGAAGTACTTCTCTCCAAAAGCTTAATTCGGTGAAGCACTTTCTCCCTACATACTCAATTTGGTTTCATGAAACACTTCTCTCTGTAATGCATTTTTGTGCACATCTCACCATTCTAGCTAGAAAAGTGTTTTCTCTCAACAACTTGCACTGTATTTGCTCATCACTTATTGTTAAATTTACAATACTTTTTCAAGTGTCCAAATCTTTTACACTTTAAACATTGAGACTTTCCTTTGTGCCAACAATTTTCTCTTCATGGTCATGCTTCTCCCAATGATCACATTGTGCCATTTTTCTTTCTCCTTTCATGAGGAAACCTTGACTAGATAGGCCTTTTCCACCGTCCTTTCACTTTAAATAAGGTAACTGCCTTTCACCTTCAACCCACTACCACAAACTAAGACCTCTCAAGATTTCCATGCATTTTTCTTGTTAGGTTTGTAGCCATGGGATTTATTCCCACTGTTCTAAGAATTTGGTTGAATGTCAGATTTTGGAGTGTTCGATGCTTGGATCTGAAGAGAAAGTTGTCCACTTTGTTCAAGAATGATGTTAAACTCGTTTATAGAAGAAATAAATTGGAGGAGTCGGTACCAAGTATTCTCAATGCACTTAGAAGCTTAAAATTGGTCAAAGAAAAGACTGCCTCCAGACATCTTATCAAAATAGGATCCTCACTACGTTAAACACTCCCTTCTTTGTTGGTCTTGCAAGAAAATTGGTTGTTTTTACGCTTTTCAACAAGTTATTGTAAAGCAATTTAGAACCATTAATCTTGGTAGAAGCGAGAAATGAATTTCAATTGTATAACTTTTTTTTCTTCTAAATGATTAAATTATTCTCGTGGTTATGTGCTAGGTAGCATCTCAATCATCAGTTACCGTTCAAGTTTCAATGTTAATAATAAGGGTCCTTAAGACTTGTAGTGTATGCCTTTTCCATCACATTTGTAAGATAAAAGTTTCATTTTTGATGATTGAAAAAAAAAAATTAATAAACTAAAACTTCAGCTTGAGGTTACAAAGATAATTTGTGAACAGGTTGCTGGGTTTTCGACGCAATTCATTGCAATATGAAATTTTGTCAATCCCTTTAACTTGTCTCTGCTTTGCCATATCAAACTGGCTTATCACCAAAGAATATGAGAGACGTTTAATATGTTTGGTTCAAATTATACACTTGATATTTAAAAGTAATCTAACTTTCTCGTTATTTTAGTTCTGATGATTGTACATATGTTCAATTCTAGGCAATGTTATATGCATACCCTAAAGCTATATGAAATTTGTTGTTTGGAGTTAGCAAGCCATCTTTTGAACAAAATAAAGGTATGTGTATATGTTATGCAGTATGATCATGTCTGATCATTATTTTATCGTCTTTGCTCGTCTTTATCTGCTGAATTTTGGTGCTCAATAATTTTTACTTATATGTAATAATACAATTTACTAAAAAATATTTTGTTCTTATAAGTTGTCTATCCTATTTACATTAAGTTTCAAATGGATTACTAGATTAATCTAATTTAGTTATATTATGGTTATCGTACCTAGTGTATAATTGACCTTTTTTCAATGTTTAGGTTTGGCTTGCTAAAAGATAATCAAACTCGAGCTTGAGTCTATTTTTATTCTCTCTTTAAATTTGGTTTGTGTCAACATCAAGCTTGAAACAAGCTTTGTTTGAGCTTGAAATTATTACACAACCTAGAATATTTGTTTTACTATGTTGAGCCTGAACATTAAATAGTTCGGATCAATTTAATTATATCTTTATCTGAATCACATATTAAAAATTATAAATTAAATCTTGAATAGAAATAGTTATTTCGGACAGCACTCGTGAAGAGAGCACTAGTAGAAAGCTAAGAGATGTTCTTATGATTGTTCGGGTGCTAGTCTCTCATAACTCTCTTCATATAGGTCCATACTTGTAATGTTTACTACTATGGGAAAGACATACAAAGAACAGTTAATTATTGTTTAAACTATGAAATTTTGGTTTCGGTATCTATTTTAATGAAATTTTTTTGAACAAAATTAGATAGATGGTAGATCAAATTATGGTGGGTCGAAGAGAAATTATAAGTGGTGGTTTAGAAGTAAGACTTGAGTCACAATGCAATATCCACCTTGTGCTGACAACTTACCTGAATCACAATGGAAATGCAGGCCCCAACTGCAGGTGCCTACAATACACAATCACAAAGCAAAATCAGATGAACTAGAAGCTTCACAATTGTATAACTAGCTTTAACGATGATTCAAAAATGGCACTCCATATAACACTTACACCCACAATAATAGCTTACTAGCTACAGATATCTTAACCATCAATTATGATGAAAGTGCTAAACCATGTTGCCGACCTCAATTAAAAACCAACGAAAACAGAAGCCCAACAAGAATAGTTTGTGCTACTAAACCAATCTAAATGATTGATTCCATATTCATTAATCAAATCATTACTGATTCCGAATCAAGCATATTATAACCGAGAACTTTCACATGATACTACCTTAACAGAATTTTTATAAAAACACAAGTACCTTCTTCCTTCTCTACCCTAAATTACTTTGTAAGTAATCAGGAGAGAATGTAACCTTTTTCTTCTTGTTAAATAATTCTTCCCAAAAAATCTACAAACTGATAGGGGCACAAAAACTTGGTTCTAAAACATGAATCTTACCAATGATGTAATAAACAGGGAATAACAGTAGAGAAAAAAAAACAGCTGGACAAGGCTTGATGGTGCTGAGAAGCATTTGAGGATAACATATAAAGCAAGAGGAACCAGAGTGACATAACCGTAGAATACACCAGCAGACCAGGCAACATATATGATATATTGCATCCTCACATCAATAAGACATGGCATCTTTCGAAAAATGAAGTTATTTGCTCTTTGCTAACAGAATCAGAAATAAAACTCGTAAAACACATTATTTTCAATAAGGATTGCAATTTGCAATGAATTAACCACATGTATAAGGCGCTAATAATCAAAGCTTTCAGACACGTTATCAGAAAGTAACACAAAAGGAAACACAATTAAGTAAAATCAAATTTATGAGAATGCGTCGACATTTCATGTAGCAATGTATAATTTACCACCAGCATCACGAAGAAGATGGAATCCACCGGAGATCTTCCCCTGCGCACTCGAAGGAGGAAACTTCTGCAGATTCGGATCTGAAAATTAAATCAAATTATTACGTCATTGACACACAAAAATGACCACAAACTTAATCAGAAGAATTCCGAAAAAAATGAAAAAGAAAATGATAATACCATGGATTAGGATGCGACGTGCCCTGGATCTGCAACAGCCCGCACAAGAAGATCAGATCTGAGAGGAATCGAGACTCATGTAGCAACCACAGACATCTTCTCCGATTGGCTTCTTCGATTCGATTCGTTTTAGTTGTGTTGAGTGAGAGTTGTTAGTTCCTACGCTCCCGCTGAAAGAAATAGAAGGTGGAAGAGTGTTTCATATTATCTTGTACATAGATTTGAAACATGAGAGATTTAGAGACAATGCGGGCTTCGCGCCTGTTCTTGTACATATTAGTTTGGTTTTGGGTGTTTTAGTCAATGTATGGTTGTTTTTGGGTTGGCGTTGTTTTGTTGCCATGGTTCTCCAGTTTGGAGGTTGTTCCGGCCAGGTATCCGGTCGGGTTTCCTTCTTTTTCTAAGGAACGGGTCAAGGTTCAGTTCGTTTCTTTTAGGCGGTTGCAGCGGCGGTTGGTCGGAGAGGTGAGTCCCAATCTTGCTCCAGTGGTGCTGCTTCGACTTTCTTCTTAGTCGGTTAGCTCTAGGCTTGATTGGGCTTGTCGTTATTAAGTGAGTTGCGTCGACAGTTCTTCAGTGTTGGAGAAGAGGAGGTTCAACTATGGGTTTTGGTGGCTGCAGAAGCGCTAGTTCCAAGTGTCTGATCTGATGATGGTGGGGTTTTGGTGGGCATATGATCGCCAATGAGTTGGGTAGGGTTTTGCTGGGTTTGGGTCATTTTGACCGGATTCATTGTCTCATCTGGGAATATGGCTTGAGGCCTAGGCAAATTAGCCCGGCCCTGTCAATATAAGGACCTGGACTGGAATTCTTAGCCCGAAGGACTATCTGGGCTAAAAAATAGGCTCAAAATAAATTTTGGATGGGCTCTAGATTTGAAAAATTAGTCCGGTCTGACCAGGGTTATATTAAAAAAATTAACAACCAACATGAAAATAGATATTATATATTCCACTTATAATATTCAAATTCTCTCAATATATCAAAAATTCAAGCATTTCTAGCAACAAATTTAAATTACCAATATACCACCACTACCTAAAAAACCTCCAAACAGAGCATTCCCAAAAAACCCTAAAGACAAAGTCGTAGTAAAAATCCTTCTCTTTTCTCTTTTCTTCTCTATCTCCTTTCTCTTCCCTCTCTCTCCCTCCTATCTCTCTATTATACATCGAAAAAAAAAGCTTCCATCAAGAAGATCTTCGTCTGTTGATCTAAATATAGAAGATATCTATAAATTTTCTAAAGATTTTAGATCATAAAAACAACAAACTTCCATCAAGAACACAACAACTGTGATTCAGATCTTTGAAAACCAATTTATATTTTTCATCGTCGATCAAAATATATAAGATCTCTAGGTATTTTCTGAAGATTTTAGATTGTGAAAACAATAAGTTTCCATCGAAAACGCAATAACTTTGATTCAGTTCGTAGAAAACCAATATGTAGCTTCTGTCGTCGATCAAAATATAGGAGATCTCTATATAAATTATGCTTATAGTATGTATGTTTATAACTTTTTTATGTTATGTTTGTAACTTGTATATCTTTCACAGAGATACAGAACATACAAGTATTAGTTTTACAACTTGTTTATGATATATTTGTAACTTATTTATACTATGTCCATGCTATGTTTGTAATTTGTATATCTTTTACAGATATGTAGAACATACAACTATTAATACACAACTTGTTTATGTTGTGTTTGTGACTTGTATAGACTACGTTTATGACTTGTTTATGTTATGTTTGTAACTTGTACACCACTTACCAACAAAAAACAACCTATATACAATATACAGACAACATGTATACAACGTATATACAATAAATAAACAACATATATTCAATATACAAACAACATGTAAATGTTTTACAGCGATGCAGAATATATGAATATCAATTTTATAATTTGTTTATACTATGTTTGTAACTTGTATATACTATGTTTATGATTTGTTTATGTTATGTTTGTAACTTGTATATCTTTTACAGAGATGCAGAACATAAAAGTATTAATATTACAACTTATTTATGTTGTGTTTGTAACTTGTATATCCTATGTTTATGACTTGTTTATGTTATATTTGTAACTTGTATACCACTCACCAATGAAAAAACATGTATATAATATATATACAATAAATAAACAACATGTAGACAGACAACATGTATATCTTTTACAGAGATGCAAAACATACAAGTATTAGTTTTATAACTTGTTTATACTATATTTGTAATTTGTATATCTTTTACAGAGATACAAAATATACAAGTATCAGTTTTATAACTTGTTATATTTGTAACTTGTATATATTATGTTTATGATTTGTTTATACTATGTTTGTAACTTGTATATAGACAACAAATATACACTATAAAAAAACAATATATATACAACTAAAAAAAAAGTTGAAACAACATCGTTTAGTTACAAACATGAATAAACAATATTTGACTAACGGGTCTTGTATTACAAAAGCTCAAAAATAAAAGTACAATTTCAGAAAGTAAAACGCAAGTAAAGGAAAATAAATATGTAAATTCAATAAGTTGGTCGTACGGCCCAAATTACATGTTTTGAAAAAGGTACACAATATAATTATCACAAAAAATTTATATATATATATTACAAAAAAAATTTTGTTTACTTTTTGTGCATGTCTCATTACATATATCAAACAAATTAATCAGTGACACGTTGATGTATGAGGATATGCACCACCAGTAAAAATATTCATTTTAATACTTATTAACATTTGCTAATTTACTTGATGTATATGTGATGATATGCACTAATAAGAGAATAATTTTTCTATGATCAGGGACTAAGCAAGACGGGGTCTGGCAGGGTCTCGTGACCCCGCTCCGTCTATGCATGTTGCTTTGCCCCTGCTCATACTCACAATTGAAGAACTGATGGTTGGCTACATTTTGATGGACAATAATATATGTCGCTCCAAAGTTTCAATTTTTGCCACTTTCCATCATCAATAAAAAAGAGGCAGCTTATTATTATCACTAAGAAAGCAAAAATGAAAGGAACAGATACAACAAGACCCTCATTTTTAAAGAACTTTTGTTTGTACATAAAAAAAAATCTCTCCTAGCAAATTGAATTTGTTTGAATTCAATTATATATGACTAACAACATAAAGAAATTTATACTTACACTCTTTAATCAGGCTCTCTTGGCTAAGCTAGCATGGATGGTGTTTCAACATCCGGATGAATTGTGAGTGCAAATTCTTAGAAGCCAATACTTCCACAGTGGGAACTTTCTTGGGTGCCAGATGAGGGGTGAGGGTAGTTGGGTTTGGAGGTGTATTTTATGGGGAAGAGAGGCTCTCCTAAAAGGATTAAGATGGAACATCGGTAATGGAAGAGTTGTCTCTATATGGGGAGAAGCTTGGGTCCCTTCTTTGCCCAATTTCAGAGTTTTCACCCCGAAGAAAGCTGACGAAACTGCATTAATGTTTCAGATTTGATTTGTGACACTGGAGGGGGCTGGAACATAGCCAAGCTAAATGGAATGTTTTCCGCTGGTGAGGTAGAGGAAATTCAAAAAATCCCTATCTCTATATCTAAAGTGGATGAACTGATCTGGCATTTCAGCAGAGATGGCAGATTCAGTGTAAGAACATGCTATCATTTACTTAAAGAAGAGATAGAGTGCCAAGGATCTGGAGCAAACAGAATCAACCAATTTGCTGTAACAGAGGCAGTTTGGAAGCATCTTTGGAAAATTAGAGTCACGCCAAAGATTAAACATTCCTCTGGAAGGTGTTTAGAGACAGCTTACCTACAATGGAGAACCTGTATAAGAGAAATATCACTTCCAACAACATATGTCCTCTATGTGAAAAGGGGGTAGAAACAATTAAACACCTTTTGTTGGAGTGTGAGCATGTGAGACTGGTATGGGCTGGGAGCTCATTGGCTATCCGGGTTGATGCGATTAATTTCATAGGTTTCAAGGAATGGTGGATTTTCATGAACAATGCAGCCGGATCAGGGGGAAAGACAACGGAGTTAATGGCTTTTATTTGTTGGTTCTTATGGAAGTCCAGGAATGAAACGGTTTTCAACAATAGCCATTCAAACCCAGTTGTGATTCTAACCAGAATAAATAATTATATTCGGGAACTGGAGGCAACAATTTGGGAGGAGATTGAGGACGATATGCAGCCCAGTAACATCACAACTATGCAAAGCCAGAGGTGGCATAAACCCCTACCAGGTTTTGTTAAAATTAATTGTGATGCTTGTTATGCTCCTGATACAGGTGAGACAACCTTGGCGGCTGTGAAAAGAGACTCAAATGGAGGTATTCTTAATATAGGAGCAGAGAGGATGAAACTGGGGAATGCGTTAGCAGGAGAAGCAGAGGCAATTAGGTATGGTCTTCTTCTGGCAAAAGACAATGGTTGGTCTTCCATCCAAGTGGAATCGGATTGTCAAACTGTAATTAATCAACTGCACTTGAAGGAATCAGAACAGAAATGGAATATAAGAAGCATTTGCTGGGATATCTTGCAATTGAAATGTTTCCAGAGTTGCAGTTTCGAATGGATTCCTAGAGTGACTAATAGAGCTGCAAATTATGTAGCTAGATTTTGTAATGAAGTTGTATGGTCAGATAGGGGTTGTAATCTTCCACCCTTGCTGTACTCTTGGATCCGGGAAGACGTTACTTAATATAATTTCGTATTTTCCAGTAAAAAATAAAAATTTCTGGCACTGTCACTGCCCATAATCCATTAGTTGCCCACACCAGACCACTGTCATTTTGGATTTTGCAATCCCATCCCAATTTCCCAAACCTGTAGACAGTCACCACTACCACTCACTCTTCCTCTCTTTCACTTCCACCCGTTGGCCATTGCTCTCTCAATTTTGAGCTCTTTCTCTCTACCCAGCACCCACGCCTCCTGCCTCTCTCAATCTCAACGCTCTTTCTTTCTAGCTCGCCCCATTCCATCTCTGTTCACGCTCATGCTCTGTCTCTCGACGCACTCTCTCTCTGTCGACGCTCCTTCTCTCTCTTCCCTCTCTGTCGCTGGTTGCTCTCACCAGTCACCACCGTGCTTGCTATCGACATCGACGTTGTCTCTGTTGTTGCTGGCTCAAAGGTTTGGCCCAGCCCGACCCAGCCTTTTTAATGGGCGGGTACCCAGCCGGCTCGTATGAATGGGCATAATATAATATCGATCCCGCATATGCCCAGCCCTACTTAATACTTTGCTATTGAATTATGTGCTATTAAAGTTTGTTATAGTTTTAGATTAGGTCCTTTCATTTCAACCATCTTTTTAGGGATTTTTTGGGGTTGATAACACTTATACGATCACTCAACTTTCTGACTAGGTGTACAAAATACATGGATACATGTGGTAGTTGTTCCATGCCACGTGTTGCAAAAGGTGTCACGTGGAAGTTGACTTTGACAAATATAAAAAAACAACGGTCATAACATGAAATATTGTCAAATAAATTGAGTAGGATTTGAAAGTGGATTTACTTTTGTATAAATTGTGCGCATTTGCTGCCAGATCTAGAGTTTCTGGAGAAAAAGTACAAAGATATGGCAGTATAAATCATCTTTCATACTTTATCGTTTGTCAAATTTTTTTGATATGTAGAGGGGTTTTTTTTTTACAGAGTTTCCCAGAATAAATTGAATAAATTATGTCCCTGTTTATAGCTGCAGATAGTGAATTAACCCAGCCAACAAAAATTTCCAAATTAAAATACAGGTGCAGTAATTTTAGTGCGACCATTTGACAGAATTTCTTGGTACATTTCTTGTGCCCCTTTTTGTTCCATTTGTGATTTAAGAGCCCATTGCATCATGTTGGGATAACTGGAAGATTGAAAATGTGATTCAACTCAGCCACCATAACAGAAACCAAATCAATGAGGATAAGAAATGAAACAAGAAGTGTTGAGGATTTAGCTTTTGAACTGTGTACACTTGTGTATAGTTGCAAAAAAAAAACAATGTGTACAACCGTGTACACTTTCAATTTTGATTTAGCTTTTGAACCTATTGGTTAGCTCTCCATTTTTATTTACGACTTCTATAACTACAGCAGTGATGAGCTTGAGCAGTTCATTCTCTAAAATGAATTCTTGCAGGTTTTCCAAACCTTAGCCTTTTTGGTTTTCTCTCTTTTATTTTCCTTCCTTCTTCTGATGCATAACTTTTGGTTTTCATGACCTCTTTACAGAGTGTTGGGCTCTTTGGTGCATTGTTTTACTTCATGCATACGAGGAAACTGATTTCAAAGAGACGCATGTGGAAAGCTCCCAAAGAGAAAGTAACATGTAATACCCACTTTTGATTGGATTTACTTATTATCAGCTCCATATCCGGAGTTACTTCAATCTAAAAGACAACCTAGCTGATAATTCGAATCGAAAAATGGACATCGTTTTACAGAATTCATGTTAGGAAATGCATATATGGAATATTTCTCCGTTGCAAACCGTGAATTCATGTGACTTCAAGTCTAGGCAGACGTTTACTTCGAAATGGTTTTCATGAATCGGTTGAATGAAGAGAAGAAGCCGGCCGCTTTGCTTAGTAAAGAGGGCCCTTGCTCTGATTTTTCTTCTCCATTTCCAAATACAATCTACAGAGCAATCAAGCCAAGGATTACATAAAATAAGCAATGGCATGTGATGACAACTTGTGAAAGGTTGGTATCATAAGGCTGACCTCTAGTTCTTCTGCATCAGGACGTCTTATGAATTCTCTGGCAAGCAGATATCTACCCAGCCGATCTTTATCATCGTAAAAGACCTTCCACATTCTGTTGAATGTTCCAGTGGAGTAAATAGCGTTAGCAGAAAAAACCGAGAACAACATGCCGTTAACAGAATGCTAAAAGTTCGGTTGAAGCTTCAGAAGCAGATTTTTTCGTTTACATGGTTTACATAAAGCATCCAGATCATGTGCCATAAACTAGCTTGGAATTAAATTTCAAAAGAAACCGTTTTTATGGTTGGTAGGTGCATGTGCTCAAAAGAATTTAGAGTAGCAAATTATGCGGACTGAAGGCAATTACACTTAAAAAGAAAGAAATGTGATAAACATAAATGGCTTGTACCCCGGATAACACCTGAAGACAGCTCCGGATGGCAGAGGCCTCATTGAGTACACTGTGGTGAAAGTACTGCACAATCAATGTAGAATATTAGACATTGCTCACTCTGTGTACCTGTAAAGGAAGCCTATCAGCATAATTGAAGGAAGGCTGCTGTAATTCGAAATCAAACACTCAAAATGAAAATTAGAACTGTCATTTCAAGCTTCGCGAAGTTTTAACTTAAAATGCACCATCATGACAAACTTTCTAGGAATTGATAAAGTTGATACTTTGGATTTAAATAACCAAAACTGAGTGAGTGTAGGAGAACTTTACCTTAGGAAATACCGCCTTAAATTGCGAACGTTAATGCCTACACCGACATCCTCACTGATAAGACGCGGGTTCCACATGATAAGGGGTCTTGGCTAGCAGTTGAGGAACTCGTGTTAGGTAGGAAATAAGAGATGAAGAAAGAAGATGGAAAATTGAAAGGGGAATGGAGAAAAAGGTTACTGGGTCATCTGAAAGAGCTGATGCAATTTTTTCAACATTATTCAACATTTGATAATCTGGAACAATCATAACCACGATCTCATCTTCTATCTCAACAGGCTTCCGATCACTTAAGCTGCATAGCAGTTATAATTGGAGAATATCATTAAGAAAGGCAACCTAATATAACATCACAAACGACAACTTATCCAAAAAGTCATGGATAGTGCTCTGAATAGGATAATTAGTTTGACAAACTGAATACTAACCAATTTCATTAACGGAGAAAATACCTTGCAAATCCAAAAGTTGCATCCTTCCACTGATATTTTAGAAGTGCGGCAGCACCAGCATCTGGAAATATGGCTTTAACTCTCTGGAAAGCCAAA
>CAODLS012322669.1:0-15922 GCA_948243855.1 Flueggea neowawraea | reverse complement strand
CGATTTAATAACTGGCTCGTAAAATTACAAGCCAGTCCCTATGTTTCAAAAATTATAGGTCTATCTCTCAATTACCCAAAATTTACAGATTTGGCCAAGGCATAAAGCATTTGAAAAAATACCCCAAAATCTGTCAGTGACCAAAAATATTTGCAAAAATGACCAAATTTCGTTCCGCTCGACACCCAGCGAAATCGAAAATACATCTCGACTCTAATCGACCCCCTGAGCATGAATCTAACCTCAGATTTCACAAATAAATGCTCAATCATGCTGAAATCACCAAAACCCAAACCAAACCCTAGTTCATTCAAATGATCACCAAATCATTCGATTCAAAGTTTGAATCGTGTTCATATAAGTCCCTTCTAACCTATTCTAACATCCTCTAACATCAATACATTAGAAATCATCCTCAATAGAAAAATTTGGCCAACAACACATTTCATGAATTAATGCATGAAAATGAGTTATTAACCAAGAAAATATGTTAATCTTACCTCAGAAATGCATTAGGAACGTTGGGGAGCAATGTTGGAGCTTTTTAGACTGATTGAGAGAGAATTTGAGTGAAAAATGATGAAAAAGTCGAGTTTCGTCCGTTTTAAGAGCTGCAGATCAAAATGCATCGTTTTGACAATTACAAAGGCAACATACGTCATACTCAATGACATCGTACGTTGTTATGGCACACAACGTACGTCGTACCTCACAACGCATGTCGTGAAGCATCCAGTAGCCACGAATTCGAGAAAACACAACTCAACGTACGTCTTACCATGGCAGCGTACGTTGATCATCCTCGTATCCCAGATAACGTACGTCGTACCAATACAATGTATGTCATGCTGCTTTCCAGATAACGTACGTCTTCCTCACTCGATAACGTACGTCACACGCACGTTGTTCACTCTCAAATCACATACTCGACAAATCACATTCCCCAACGTGCATTGGACCTCCTTCGAGATTCGATAACACCTAATCCTCGAAAATACGTTTGATTATCCTCAATATCAAATCGGACTTAGCCAGAAAGCTACAATATTCCTAACATAAATGGGAGGAATATTACAGGCCTCTTCAATTCCTCCTCTCTCTCCTCTTCAATGCTTGAATCTTTCTTAAGAATGGATGAGAGAAGATTTTCTTTTCTAAACAAATGTGCAGCCCAAGATGCCCAAAATGATGAGGATGAGGTGTTTTTATACCCCTCTTAATCCCCTCAAAACCCTAGGACAACTGTCCTTAAACAGCTCCTTTTTAGAGTACTGGTCCCCTTTTGTTTGTCCTTTTTTGCCACCTTTTTCTTCTCTTTTCAGGGTGCCACGTTCATGGCTCACTACTACCCAGGAATAATGTTTTGCAAATTTTGGGCAGTAGGAGGTCATGGTCATGGCCGTGACCATGGCCTAGGGTGTGGCAACGAAAATTTCTCCCTTTGAATTGATTTTTCTCATGCTTTCTTCCATTGATCTTGCAACTTTAAAATTATTTTTTCATCACTTTTCATCCATATTCCATGCATTCACCTCCACCCTACACAATACACGAAAATCATATAAATTCGTGGATAATTAAGTATACTTAGGGCCAAAATGCGATCAATTTATGCTTGAATAAACATGTAAATTCATCATACATCAACAGAATATATTTTATATTATTGCACAAGTATATTTTATTTGTTCTTTATTTAGAAAATGATTATTCAATTTAGTAATCTCTACAATTGACTATATATATATATTGAATAAGCATGAGTCTCAAGAATCTGTGATCGCAACAGGTACATCCCAACTAGGTTGGCACCTCCTCTATGACCTCTTCATGCTCTTGAAATCAAATTTATTAATGAAAGAGAAATGTATAAAAGAGTTTAATACAACTGAAAAGGAGGACAATGAACATCTAAAAAGTAATATAATCTGCTACTAAACAAAGCATAACCTTTCAACTCCATTTAAGTCATCGTAAATGAGAGAACCACAAAAAGTGGGAAAAGAAGGCCACCACTCCATGCTAGCAATAGATCGACCATGATTGGCTAGCTTATCCGCAACTCTGTTGCCTTCTCGATAGATGTAAGAGGTCATCACATGCATATTAGTCATAAGATTCAAGCATTCCATACACTATATGTAAACTCGCTAAGGAACCAAAGTGGATCGCCATTTAATAAGCTATACCACATAAGTAGAGTCACTCTCAAGCCATAAGCAATGCCAACCCATCTCCCAAGCTTTCCTAATAGCCAATATTGTTGCAGTTAATTCAGAAACGAGAGCTTGTGATCCTCTAGTGGGTGAGGAAAAACAACCCATATGAAACCCTCTCGGATTGCAAAAAATGTCGTTCGCCCAAAAGGAAGAATCACAAGCTAAGCCATCAATGTTGACCTTTACCCAATTCAGCTGTGATGGTTGCCATCTAATAGAGAGAGATGTAGGAACTTTTGATGGCCTCCCATGGATGTTGAGCTTTCTTAGTATGTGAAGATCAATAAGGCTGTTATACATAGTGCCCACCTAGAAGTAATTTGCCTCATGTAGAGCATCCCAAATCCCGCCTAAGGAAAAGATGAACTGAAGGCTAAACTTCCTCAAAGATGGCATTGTTTTGGATTTTCTAAAGCAACCAAACCGAAGTCACTAAGGTGGTCCTCCAATAAGCACGAATCTACATGTTGAAATCTAAAGTAGCAGCATACTCAAGCAGATCAACAAGAGAGTTGAAAGAAGAAAAAGTACAACCAAAGAGAGCCCAAACCGCTTCCCACACCATCTTAGCAAAACTGCAGTCTAAAAAGAAATGAGAAATGGTTTCAATAGAACAACAACACAAGCTACACATAGAAACCATGTTGAAGCCATGACTAGACAAAGTCATTTATATTGTTGGTTTGCCATGCACCACTTTCCAATAACTAAAAGAACGGGATGGAGGAATTAAGTGAGCCCAAAAAAATGATGCCACAGGGCATGCCTCCTAAAAGGTCAAAGGAAATCATAAATTGCCTTTGTTGAAACTTTCCCTTCCATGAACTGAACCTAAACTAATTGATCCAAATTGCTAGACATAATCTTAACCTTGTCAATCCAGTCCACCAGAAGAGGGAAGGCTAACCTTATATGCCGATGGACCTTCCATTCTCTATTTTCTCTGAAATCCCTAACAAACTCTTCAACATGATTTGCCACATAAAGTTGTTTTGTAAATGTAGGGATGAACCATCTCCCATGCCAAAAACTAATCGTGTTGTGCTCCTGAATCAACCAAAAAGAATCCTCTAACATGCTGGAAAAATGAATGCAAATGGAGGGCCAAATAGAAGAACTCAAATACACAGAGTTTGGCAATCATTTGTTGTTTAGGAAATTCCATCTGAAAACAGTGCTCACAAAGGACTTACCCTCAATAATCCTCTATGCAAATTTGCACCAAAGAGATAAATTAAGAGTCTTTAAGCTTTTAATACCTAAGCCTCCTTCTTTGATGGGTTGGCAACAAATTTTCCACGGGACCAAAATAAGCTTTCTAGAAAGAGTTGAACCAGTCCACAAAAAACTCTTGATATATTTGTCCATAAGCTTAAGAAGATTACTAGGCCACTTGTAAACTCTAAAAGAATGTAAGAAGGAGCCCATAATAACAGAGTTAATCAGACAAGCTCTACCCGCTTGAGACAATGAATCCCCTTTCTATTTGGCAAACTTAAAAAGAATTTTATCAGCAATACATTGCATCCATTTCCTCCTAGAAGCACCAACAAAAATGGGAACACCCAAATAAATAAAAGGCCAATGGCCCAACTGCATACCTGACTTATCTCTGAGTTACTGCTTAGGAAAAATAGTGATTTTGCTCCCAAAGATGATACTAGACTTAGCCTAGCTAAGCCGTTGACCAGAAAAAATTCCACAAGTCTCCAATAAGCTATTAAGAGTAACAATGTTGTGATTTATAGCTTTGCAGGAAACCAAGATATCATCAGCATAAAATAGGTGAGACAAAAAAGTAAACTAACCATGACTAATGGTGCTAGAGAACCCGTTGCAACTAAAGACGAAATCCTGCCACTAAGAAAGTCCTCTGGAAGGCAAAATAGGAGGGGAAATAAAGGATTACCTTGTTTGAAGCGTCTAGTAACTGAAAAATAACCACGGGGAAAGCCATTGAACAAAACAGAGAGACGGGCTGACTTAAAAAGCTCCATAAGTAACCGAAGGAATTTATTATCTATAATACCCCGTCCGTTTCGATCAATTCTCTGTAGCGTTTTGACCAAATTTCGACAAGGTCCTTGGTGGAACATCATTCGACTTCGAATGATCTTAGTTCAATCCCAATTTCAATCTCGAATGATTGAAGTGATGTTATATGTTTGAAAATGTTTAAGAATGTTTAAGGGTGTTGTCCATGAAAGTTTGGGTGTGGTTAAGTCCTGGGAGTGATGAGATTTATTATTTAAAGTTAAGAACACATTGGAGGCATGATTTTGCACGTGTAGAGCTTGCTGAAGGCTATCTACGTGCACATAAGGGTATCTACACACATTGTGGGTGATTCAGGTCAATTTAAGGGCGGTGTAAGCTGTCTACGAGCATTGTAGGAGGAGCCACAAACGTAGATAATGATCTAGGAATGATACGTGAGTTGTTCATGCCGACTACATATGTTGTGAAGGGATCAATGCACATAGAATGGGCATAACATACGTTGAGCTTGGTATGACGTACGTTGATCATGAATTCTGGAAATACGAAGTTTATGGATGTAATTCTACCCGTCTATGTGCACTGTATATGGCGCAACATACATAGAAGTTTCACAACATACGTTGTCTTAGAACATAACGTACGTTGGCTTTGAAATTCAGTGAAACAGTGCGTTTTGATCCATTTGTCTTTATAAGCACCCCTCACCCGACCTTCATCCGTCATTCATTATTTTCACTCTCTCTCACTCTCAGACCATTTCTCTAACCTCTCTCAAGGTTTCTAACCATCTCAGGAGGTAAGATTACCATCCTAATCTCTTATTTTCACTCATTTCATGCCTTGAATTTCTGCATCTCGTTTGGGTCTGGTTTGACCTAGGTTTTGAATTTGAGTGATTCTATCAAAAAGGAAATTGTAGGGCATTGGATCCTGATAGATTGAAGTTAAAAACACTTAGATCTTGTGTTATTTGTAGTGATTTGATGTTGCTCATAAATGGGTTCAGTTGGTGACGGTTTGGTCAATTTGAGTCTGATCTGTTGATTTCTGTTGGAATGATTGTTAGATATTGCTATATTAGGATTGTATGATGTTAGAGGAACCTAGATTAAGCCCAGAATCGAAATATTC
Organism: Flueggea neowawraea; assembly: GCA_948243855.1. Taxonomy (NCBI): domain Eukaryota; kingdom Viridiplantae; phylum Streptophyta; class Magnoliopsida; order Malpighiales; family Phyllanthaceae; genus Flueggea; species Flueggea neowawraea. The sequence goes on along the minus strand of CAODLS012322669.1, from coordinate 10,571 downwards.
GAGGTTGTTTTGAATGGGTTAGGGTTTGGTTCAGGTTTGAGCCAAACTATTATGAATTGGGGTTATTTTTTAGAAACCAATTATAGATTTCAGTTTCTGAGGTTGATTAAAGTTGATTGGTGTGGCTGGAAACATCGGGTGTTGATCGATATGAATTCTTGGTGTTTTTGAGAATATTTTTTCACCGCGTTAGCGTTATAACTTTGATGGAAATAGGATTTCTGGTTGTGGCCTGGGTTGGGTCATGAATTGTATTGCATACATATTCAGTAATGCCACAATACCGTATTTAACTCTGTTGTAATAAATCTCAATTGTTAGCTCTGTTCAGTTCCCGATGCGACCAGTCCTTCACCAGTGGACCACGACTGGATTATTAGCTCGATGTCCTGGTGAGTAGATAGCAGCTTTAGATATATAGGTTGTGTCTTCTAAAAATTATATCTTTTTTTTATGTGTTTGGCACTTTGTATGTAATCTAGAATAAGTAAAGGATAGGAAATCCTAAAAATTTGATCTGTGTGAAAACCTTTGTTGTGGGAAATGAATTTTCTAGGAACTTTTGAGGGATTTTGAAAATAAATATTATGATTTAATATTTATTTAAATTTTGGTAATAAATCTTCTGATATGAATTTTCAGATATACTCTGTAGAAAATATTCTTCCTGGAATTAAGAATGTTTTTCTAAAACAAATATTTTGTTCTGAAATAAGTATTCTGTTTTGAACTAAACAAAAGTATTTTGGTAGTAAATTTTTTGCTCTGGAAAAATAAGCATATTTTTGGTATAGATACTCTATCAGTGGTTTGAAATATTTTTGGAATAAATATTTTATCTAAAAATTTGATATAGCTTTGCGAACAAATATTTCGATATGTTTTCGGCAAAAAACATACTAATATGTGACACCTAGCTACGGGGTACGTAGCATTTGGTATACAAATGCTCAGTCAAGGCTCTAGTTACCGAGGTAAAGTGGTGACCGTGTATCCGGCCAGATACATGCTCTATTCAGACTTGTGGCGGAGCCCACCTTGTCATTCTATCAGTTCTCATATCAGGTCCTATTAAGTTTGGAGAATTTTTGTCTGAAAATCTTTTGTAATTTTGTTAGAAAATCATTTGGAAATTTCTATATGAAAATCTCTGTTTGAAAATATTTTGGAAATTTCTATTGGAAAATGTTTATGGAATTTCTCTTTGAAATACTTTGGGAAAATAAAGAGGGGTTTTGGCAAATGTTTTGAAAGGAAATATTTTTACGGCTATTTCATACTTTGAAAACTAAATAAATTATTTGAGATAATTATTTATCTAGTATGTAAATTGGCATAGAAATTTTTCTTATGGCATATATCTCTTCATACGACTTTTTCTTGTCCTTTTACCACAGGCTCAGCACTGTAAAATGAAAGACGACCTTTTGATTATGAGCACGCTCTCTTCTACATTTGAAATCAACCTTATCTTAGTTCTTCTCCCAACAAACTGGAAAAACTAAGGTAAAAACTCATGTGAGTGGGTTACTTCTCTGTCCAACATGCTTTCACATTCAAAGCTACTGCAAATATGAACTCTCAACATTTGAGCTCATGTATTGCTCACAATGACCATATTAAAGACCATGTTTTAAGGGATTACACACTTTGTGTGTCATACGGGTCTTAAGGAACCTATTCCTTATAGGCATTTACTAACAAATATATAATCACGTCTCACATGGACTTACACTCGAATTTTACTTCTCTTTGTGAAACTTGTACTCAAAATTTAGTTGTCCTTGTGCAACCAAGTCTTTTACAACATGATACTTGATCTCGATTTGCTTACACTTATAAAAAATCTTCTCAATCCTGAAGCAATTAAGGTCGACAGTCACTAAGGACTTTCGTAGATTCTTTAGGTGGTTCGTGCTAAGTGGACTATTCCACTGTATAGCTAACCTTCCCATTACAATGAAACTAACGAAGCTATGGTCTCAGCTTTTCTTGCCACACACTTATATGTGTTCCTGACTATTACGTAGAATAGCAGTTCTGCCAACTAAAAACACATAACCAGATATGGACTTCCCTATAGCCCATATCATTACATGGAGTAGCAACTATCTTATTTTATAGCAAGCTCTTATGATAACACAATGCCTTATAGTGTCTCTAAAGAATCCAATTATCTCGCTCACTACTTTCAAATATCATCCTTGTGTGCTAGATCAATATTTGCTAGCTAACTTGACTGCATAGAAAACTCTAGGCATTGTAAACACCTAGGTCTAAACTTGTGTACTACAAGACATGATCTTGTGCTACAATACACATACTTTATATTACAAAAGACATTCAACATTTGTGTGAAGAACATTACTTACACGTTCTTCCTTTTACATAGTTCGTAAACACATGCACTTACTAAAAGGCTTGCTCTTAGTCACGTGGTATCTATGGGTTATGCATTTTTGCATCTTGAAGCATTCAAGTACTTTGTTGAACCATCTCATTTGAAAAGGGACAACAATTCACTTGAACAATCTCTTGGAGTTTGACTCCACGGTCAACCCATAATGTATATCTCAAAGTTGGATCATAAGCAATCTTCGAAGTCATTCAAGTATGCTATAGTTTTCCTAACTACAACTGTGATATTCACACTTGGTTAGAATGACATGATTCACCTCTAAAGTATATGGTATAGTCACAACATACATGAATATACCATCCTCTCAAAGAATGTCTAAGGTCTTACCTTGGACAATGAAACCATTAGTTTAAACCTTATAGGTATCTTTTCCAAATTCCCTATTGAGAATTATGAAACCATTATGGTAAACCATATAGATCTCTACTGCAAATTCTCTAGTGAAAAAAGTAGTATCTACATCTAATTGATGTAGGTCGAGATATAGACTAGCCTAAATGCCAAAGTCTTTTCAATGAAGGTAAATCTTTCAATAAGATGGTCTTTCCAATCTCACTGAGTAAATCCCCTTTAAGCAGTTATTGATGTATTACTCGATTTATCGCTCATGTATTCATTTATCTCCAATGGGTGCTCACTCTTTGGGTAGATCAACTAGTTCTCAACATAGTTTAATCTTAAATTTCATTCGTACTTCCATTGCTTAATCAATATAACTCTCATTGGGATGAGTGAACCTCTAACATACTCATAGATTCATCCTTGACTTGTGAATTGCTAAAAAGATCACGATCGATTCACTTATTGAAAAATATCATCGTAATGCTTTATACTTTTTCATTCTATGTATTTTCTGAAATGCTCCCATTAGATTTAAGCTCCATATAGGAACTCCCACTGGATATGCATTTTCTAAAATGTTTCCACTGGGTTTAAGCTCAATATATGAACTCCCACTAGGATTAAGTTCTCCACTCCCAGTGGAAAATAGGAATCTTGCTCCCATTAAAGTCAAGATCAGAAACATTCGCACACGCTTGATATAGATGAGATACAAGATGCATCCTTTTTAGAGAAGGAGATAACAATCGCTCAGATCAATGAATCAATTTGTTGAGATTTTAAAACCCAAAGACTCAGTCGATGCATCCTTTTCAAAGAAAGAGATAACAATCAATTTGATCGATCTCTTGAAATTTTAAAACCCAATTATGTAATCTACATTACCTAACTTTCTCTCCATTATCATCAATCCTCACTCTCCTCAAGAATTCTCCCACTTGGATGGAGTGATCCTGAGGGTTGTAGTTCCTGAGCCTCAAATAAAGTGAAATTTTTTGCCACTTCAATCCCAATTAAGAAATCTATTCCCCAAGGAATGTGACTTCTTATAGCTCGTTGCTATGCCAATTTCCCATTTTTCCACAATGATTGTATCATTCCACATAGTAGGGTATCTAACACCTCATGCTTCTTGGTCTTTATAGACCAAAGTATCGTAGACATTGGCAATGTATCTCTTGGTTCCAAGTGGTTTGGGTCATACACTCGACCAATTCACATCTCATAAGATGTACTAGTAGCGAACTTAGAAAGCATATAGATTTTAAACTTTGTGGCCTTTACCATCATATTTCTCACCATATTGAGAAGAGTTTCACTTCTCTCTGCTATGCATATTATTCTCAGAGTGTAGGAACAAACAGTTTATGTTCATTTTCCTTTCATCATAAAAAGCTTTGGACTTGTCCTATAAACGTTCATGACCTTAGTCAATTCACAAAGCTTTATTTGATTCTCATCTTGACTTGCAAGAAATAAGAACTAAATTGCCTATTCTTACTTATGAGAAATCAAATAGATATGATTGCACATTCTACAATTATATATACAAAAGTGATGAAGCATTAAGCCTTAGCTCTGCCCTTTCATTCTTTTGATGTCAAACACCAAAAGTGGATTAACAGCAATAGGTATTTAACTCGAAGCTTGAAGTGTCTTTTGAAATGGTTTTCTCTCTAGTATTCCATCTATGTAATGCTCACAATTAGACAATTTGAACTTATACAACTATTTAATACTCCCACTTGAGCTCATCGATGTACTCGATTTTGCAAAAGTGTTTGAGTTGCATGCATTAACTTCACATAATCATTCATGACCACGTGAAGGACCAACGAATGAAAACTAGGACTTTTCAATAGTTAGGTTCTCTTACCTTAAATAAGAAACAATTTTTAATGCCAAAGTAGTCACCTACTTAAACACGGTCTAACAAATTCCATTATTGTTAGAACACAAATTGAAAGACAAACTCCAACATGATTACGATAGAATCTAATGCAAGAAAATGTTTAGTTTTTGCACAAGGCCAACTTGTACAAACCAACACCTTTAACTCCCACTTTTGAGTTATTCTTTGCATACTCAACTTGATCCTTTTTAAAACTAGTTGGGGTCTAATGAAGTCATGTCAAAACTTCATTGTAAGGATCCTTAAGATTGAATAAACAGTCAATTATTGACAAAATTCAATGGAGAACATCAAACAAGTCAACTCTTCTCACTTGCATGATTTTGAGCTCCATACTCTCAAAGGTGCATCGTCTCACATAGATGTGCCTTTGGTAGTATAAAGTTAACAAAAAATGTCAACATTGTTCATGTTCAAGGATTTCCTAAAAATTTTGTCTAATCTCTCACTTTTTAAGGACTTAAGGTTCTTAAAAAAAATTTCCCGTCTTTGAATTAGAATTTATCCAATAGAAAAAAACATTGTCAAATTTCTCATGATCTCATGTTTGAGATAAATATGGCCTAGGTGCAGCTTGATTTAGTCCTAACTTCTAGGCAAGAAGTGGGCAATAACTTTAGACCTCGTCTTTGATCATTCTATGACCAATATCACTAGCTCTCTAATCATGTAGGTCTTATGCCTCTACTCGTATGATTAGGACACTTATAACAAGTATCAATATCAATGGTCAAAGAACACAAGTTAAGTTAGTGTCACATCAACTAACCGCTCCTTAAATGCAACTTATGAATACATTGCATCTTGACACTTGCAAAACCACCAGGTGACTTCATCATCTTTTACACTAAAGATAATGAATGTAGTGGAATTTCTCCCTTCCACCTCTCATAGACATCGATCCAAAATATGTTGAGTGGTATTCTACTCCTCCTTGAATTCGATCATAACCGAGTTCAATGGGGCAACCGTTTTTTTGCTCTTAGAGTACACGCTAAATTTTTCTAATCTAGGATTTGTAATTGTTGCCGCCTAAGCTCAACATTGCTTAACATACATTCTTGTATGCTCGAGATCAATCGACTTTATAAACAGTGAGTATCACAAATAAATATGTCAATCAATAAAACATAGTTGCGCACAAAAATTCATAGCAATATACATATATTTACTATCCAACCAAAATTAAACTAGCATAGCGTTTCATTAAGCTTTGAATCGAAATGTACACTAGGTACACATTTACCATCTCAGTCTTAACAATTAACTATATTATATTTAATTTTATAGACAATAAATAATGATTATTTGAATTCACTTTTAAAGTCCACTTGACTTATGAGAATACATGTTGGTCATCTCAATTATGAAGGTTAACTCAATAATTGAACAATATATTCAACGAACAAAAATATTGCATACTAAATTAAGGCAAATCAACACAATAATAAGCCAAAAAAACAATAAATGAAATGGACATCATTTATTGAGCCAACATGTAATCCAAACAATCTATTTCAATGTTAATATACATGCATGAACATTGGGCAACATTAACACACAAATAATGTTTAAACAATTATCCCTACAATAATACTACACGAATATAGTATTTAAGCCTTTGTCTCCTAATTGGATACATAGTGGACCATTATCCTACGTGTTAGAATAGAATTCATAAGTGGTCACACCAACTTCTCAAGAATTCTACAAATCATATGACCTTAAAATGGATCTCCTACTTCTCACGATCTCTTTTCGCGATCATGGAGTAATATTGGACATAGCAATTTCTTTTGTTTTGTAAACTAGAATCTCTAAGTGATTTTTGACGACACTTAGTGGATCATGTTTCCATCAAATTCTAGTATGAACGAATGACCTATCCAACACTAGTGATGAGAATTCATAATCTTTTATGAATTAGTAAAACTTTCACCACTGTTGTACACTTAATGCATAATTATATTCATCTCATTACGACGCCACCTTCCCAAAATACTCACTTTTAGGAGTTGCATAAATTTTTCCGTAATTCGCACATTATTCAATGCAATATGGTTTACCTCATTCGTTTATTTGTAATAAATTACAAATAAAATAGGTATATACATACTCGCGTATTATCCAAATAATTAGAATCTCGTTCTAATTATCTAAATGAGAACTATATTGCATGTGTTTTAAATCAATTATTTTGAAAACTAATTTTCAAAATAATTCTTAGCAAAAAAAAATTCACAATTTTTAAACAATTATAATACAACAAATAAATTGGGAAAAATATTTTTGGAACTCAAAAAAATTGTAAAAAATATACCAAAAATTCCTAAAAAATCATATATAATTCTGCCAAAAATTTTGCAAATTTTTGTGATCAGGACATGTGTCATGCACCACACGCAAGTCCTTCATTCCGACGCCACGTGTCACCATCAAGTGAGGACGTGTCTAAGTGGCACAAACACATGAGACACGTGTCATGCATGTGCATGTGACGTAGCAGCCATGTGGCACTCAGTGGTGTAGTTTGACCTGATGACGTGGTAGTCCAGTCAATGGAGACATATGGTGGACATGTGTCTATCTACATGGCGTCCCCTGCCACATGTCGCCTCTTGGTTCAACATATTTGCTGACGTGTACGCACAATCATTGTGTGGCGTCCACGTGGCGAATTGCGTCGCTACTTATGCCTCGTGTCTGGATATTATTGGTCCACGATTTGAGCCATCAGCGTTGATTGAGTTTGACGTGACACGTGCTACTTATCAATAGTCCACGTTTCGTCAGTCAATGTTGACTTGTCAAGTCTTTGCCACATGTCACAATCTAAGTGGTCTGCATCTTTCTTTCAACCAATGAAAAAATGCCACCTCTGCCAAGTGGTGCACTTTGATTGATCCACGTTCAGCCAATAATAATTAGCCATACGGCCTTAATGGATCAGACGAACAAATTCATCTAGAACATTCTCGCTCAATATTTTTCAATCGGGTTTTCTCCATTTTGACGACCTTCTCGATGGAATTTCATAATGAAATTTTGGCAGGTTATGTTTTTGAGGTCGCTAATCTCAAATCTTTTGTCGAAATTCCAACTTTCATTTTTTGGCTCTAGATGAACTCGAACCAAAAAATGCGTTAGAGATAGAAAGTCGAATGCAACAAAAATACAACATGCATCCTAGACAAAGACCAACAATATTTTCAAAACAAATTCAAAAAATTCGTGTTGGCTCTAATACCAACGAAGGACCCTATATCAGTTTAACTAATAAATAGTATAATTTATGGGTTCGACTTACTAACCTGGATTCTAGCATAAGACAGCAGCGGAGCAGGAACAAATTTGATTATAGTCTCGCGAGCAAAACACAATTTAGTTGTCAACGAGAGTGCTCTGTGGCATCCAGATTCTGCAGTCTAGATGCCACGCGGATCTGTGTAGGACTCGGTGGGGACGAAGAAGAACGACATCTTTTCTTCTTGTCCTTCCTGGTGAAAGAAAGAAAGAGGAAGAGAGAAAGAGAGAGAGAGATTTTAGAGGGAAAGGGAGGGAGAGAATGTTTTCTCTCCTCCCACTTTTTTTTTTCTTTTTTCTTTCTTTCTCTCCACCCCTTTCGCTTTCTCCTTCTTCATATTTATAAGCCTCCAAGTGGGCTCATGGCCCCAAAGGGCTTATGGACCTTATGGGCCCATCTCGGGTCCAACTCAATCGGTCTTGTTGATTGATCTCGATTCACACATTGACCGACCAGGTTTGGTTCACCCATCATGGGCGGACCGCTTTTTCCAACATCCTCCAAGAAGTGGCTCCTAAACGCCCACATGGTGGTGGGGGTGAAGTCCTCGAAGAAGTGGCTCCTTAACGCTCAAGTGGTAGCAAGGGCGAAGTTCTCCAAATGTTACTCCTGAACGCCCACGTGATGGTGGAGGTAATGAATCCTCCAAGAAGCAGCTCCGAAACGGCCACATGGCGGTGGGGGTGAATAGTACTCCAGGATGCGATAAACACCCATGTTGCGGTGGAGCGAAGTTCTCCAAATGTGGTTCCTGAACACCCACGTGGTGGTGGGGTTGATAAATCCTCCAAGAAATAGTATGTCGCATCTATAACAAAACGCGAAGTCTTCTGATCCACTCCACGAACGCATTGTCGACAAGTATACTAGCGAAATGAACGGCTCGTCATTTGGTGTCTCGAACGGTTGGTCGTTTGGCACCACGAACTACAAGTAGCCAACGACTGCAAAATGACATGCTATCATCAACTGAGGGGTCTTGCACACGATCGTCTCAACCATGCTACAAACGGCTAGTCATTTGTCTAAAACAACAAACGCCATGTTGTCATAATCTGATAGATCGTGTGAGCGGTAGTATGGCTCACGTTACGAATGGTCTGCAATTAAAAAACAACACGCAAAAAAGAAGAATAAAAACAAAGCAGTAAGCAAAAACAAGAAAAAGAAAATACAAAAATAGTAGAAACGTATGGGACAATATATGTATATTTAAAAAGAAAAACTTCAATTGGAGGGTCAGTTCTTGTTTCATTATTTTTAGTCCTCCACGGTCAACACACGAAACTAGATGGCACCGGATTATGTTAAGACACTAACAAGCAACACTTAAGGTGCTGCAATAGTCCACGGCTTCGCCGGAGAAAACTTGCGCCATACAAGCAAAAAGAAAAGGAGAACGAAAAGAAAAAAAGAAGAAAGACAAATAAAGCAAGACAGGAAGAAAACGGGAAAAAAAAAAAAGGGAAGACACGCAGAGGCAGAAAACAATAGAAGAAACTAACCCAAATGAAAAAAAGAAGCTTGCCATCACCGACTTGGGAACACAAAAGAGGGAATAATAGAGTGGCAACGCAAGAAAAGGAATGGAAGAAGCAATAATCGAGCAAGTTTAAGACGGAAATCGAAGAAAACATTTAAGTGGAAATCAAATTACAACATTCCTGGAGGTGGGAATAAGTTGAGGGAATAATTAATCAAAATTGGAATGAATCAACAAATTATTTGGCAGCTTGCAAGATTTCGGGAAAGATGAATGAATCATTGAGCAAAACAAGGAGATCAAATTAGGAAATAAGTTGAATAGAATTGAAGCCAAAATAGGAAGAAGGAACCTGAGAAAAACGGTCCCGCGTTGTCCAGTGAGTCAACTCAGTGGCTGAACTGAAAATATCTCAATGGGGACCTGGACATCTACACAATTAGTGAAGCACTCCCTGATCGAAGAATAATTTCTGAAAAGCCCTCACATTCTACTCTTATTGTTAGAAAATCCGAAAAGAAGAGTGGAGAGCAATTAATATGGCATGTGAATAAAAGCACATTAAAATATTTTTAATGCTAAGAATGCAACGGCGAAAGTTAAACTCGCCCTTAAGAACTCCGCATTAAGAGAGGATGTTACAAGAAATTAATTCACCAACCCACCACTCTATAAATAGACATCAAGAACAACTTGTAAAGGTATGGTCTATTTTTTACACACTATTACTCTACCAAATTAGTGAGGAGCAATCCGACCTCATCGTGTTCTGTGTTTTTAGGTTTTGAGGCGACATTAACTATTCTTGATTGTTCGTGTTCACTTCATTATTGTTGCTCATTTTTCGAGGCAACAACAGTGTCAAACTTTTTTTCATAAAAAATGCTATATTTAGTTTAGAAAATAATTTTTTGTTTTTTATTTTCTATTTTATTTTTATTTTTTAAAAATTAAAAACATTTAAAAAATATGTTTGCCAATCAAAAAATTTTCAACAAATTTTTTATTTTTTTATTTCTATTTTCTAATTTTCTAAAAAAATTACAATTAAACAGCGTCTAAGCATTTCTTAAACTTAGTAAATACAATTCTGCAATTGAATACTTTTACT
>CAODLS012322428.1:0-10315 GCA_948243855.1 Flueggea neowawraea | reverse complement strand
AACAATTAACACATGTTAAATTAACATGTATGGCCGGATTTCACATCCTCAATTTTGGGCTTTAATGGGTTGGTCATTTAACTCACTTAAATAGCCACTCATTTAGCCCGGTCTGAAACACTCTCACGCACTTACGTTTACGTAACTCTTACGTAATTTTAAGTGAACCTTTATGAGAGATAAAATTCATTTAACCTAACCAGATTACTTTGTGTGCGATCCAATAGGTCCATCTAAAGTCGACAATGGGGCCGAAATGGGCTTTCGGCCCATAAGTCGTAAGTGGACTCTAGCAAGTAGTTGCGACTACCCGAATTAGATGAATTTGCACCGTTAGTGAAATATGACCTATTTAACAATCTTATGTGATCCTTTGCCTATTGATATCATGTCTAGTATGAGTCATGAAACATGTCACCCTCATTTCCTGCTAAGACGTTCCTACGATAATAATCGACTAGGGATATTTTGATTAGTATTTGTAAACGTTCAGGTTTTACTGCCAAATCACCACACTTGCATCATGAACCCACAACTATTCATGGATACTTTGTTAATTTATTTGCATAAGAAAATAAAAAAACAAATTATTGCTTTATATTATAAACTGACTGAAATACAATGTCTTGGGGTTTGGGCATACACTAACAAATCCATGGTTGGAGTATAGTATGCCTACAGATGCCACATTTTATTTTTGGTGCTACCTTTTCAAGCCTATCAATGCAAATAATTTTGGGGATGAATCGTTTATAACAATGTGTTTCAATAATTGGAAGAAGGCACTTGAAAGATTCAATTACCACGTGGGAGAAGTGAATAGTACACACAACGTAGTAAGAATTTCATTTAACAGTTTTATAAACCAAAGGCAGAGTATCTCCTATAATTACTCAAGAAACGAGCGGGCCAAAGAAGTTTCTTATTGCACTCGTTTGACGGCATCGTTGGATGTGATTCATTGGCTTTTGCGTCAAGGGTTGCCTTTTCGTGGACACGATGAATCATCAAGTTCATTAAATAGAGGGAATTTTCTAGAGTTATTGGCATGATACAGTGAACGAAGTGCGGAGATCACTGAGATTATTGGGAAGAATGCTCCTACGAACATTCAAATGACCTCCCCCCAAATTCAAAAGGAATTAACAAATTGTTGTGCTGTCAAAACTACATGTGCGTTACTGAATGACATTGTAGATCGCAAGTTTTCTCTTTTGGTTGATGAGTCGCGTGATATCTCAGTAAAGGAACAAATGACAGTTGTTCTTAGGTATGTTAATAATAATGGAGAGGTTATAGAACGATTTTTAGGCATCGTTCATGTCACTGATACCTGTGCAACAACTTTGAAAGAATGAATTGACTCTTTATTTGCCAAACATAATTTATCTTCATCAAGATTGAGGGGTCGAGGATATGATGATTCATCAAATATGCGGGTGAATTCAATGGTTTAAAAGCACTTATATTGAAAGAAAATCCTTCTGCTAAGTATGTCCATTGTTTTGCTCATCAACTTCAATTAGTTGTTGTAACTGTTGCCAGAGATCATTGAGATGTGAGCGATTTCTTTAGTGTTGTCAGCTTGATTGTGAATGAATGTGGACAAACTCCAACAAATTGGGCATGAAAATATTGTTGAACGTCTTGAACGTATGGAAATTAGCAGTGACAGAGGCTTAAATCAAGAAACTAGCTTAAAAAGACCAGGTGACACTCAATGGGGATCACACTTCAACACTTTAAATCATCTACGATCGATGTGGCCTTCAATAACTGGAGTGCTTCAAATTGTGTATGATGATGGTTCTGATCCAGATACAAGAGGTTTTTCAAAGACTCTGTTTTTAAGGATGGAGACCTATGACTTTGCCTTTGTTTTAATCTTGATGATACGTATACTTGGATTAGTATATGATTTGTCAATTGTTCTTCAAGAAAGAGATCAAAATATTGTTCAAACTATGTCTTTGATCGCAACAACCAAAAAGGAATTGCGGCATTTTAGGGAGAATGAATATGAATGGGAAAACTTCTTGGAGGAAGTGGAGAAATTTTGTGTGACTAATTCTATTGATGTTATTAATATGGAAGATATCATCAAATCACATGTTCGTATAAAGCGAGATGGTCGTGTTACCAATTATCACCATTATCAAGTGGAGATTTTTTGTGAGGTAATTATACATATTTTTTTCTTCCAATTATATTTTCTCTCTTATTACTACCATCGCACCAAGTTAACAACTTTTCATTTTTCTTATTTTTACGTTCTCGATTTACTTATACAAGAGATAGAAAATCGTTTTCTAGAGATGAATACAGAATTACTTCTTTGCATGAATTGTCTTAATCCAAAGAACTCATACGCAAATTTAAATATTGAAAAGTTAGTTCGTCTTGCAGAACTTTATCCACAAGGCTTCACTTGGGAAAAACTTGAGATTTTTCGTCATTAGTTTCGAATTTATATTTCTAATATAAAAGATGATGAGGAATTCTACAATATTCAAGATTTGGGAAGTCTTGTAAAGAAGTTGGTTCAAACTGAAAAAGTTCTAGTCTTCTCTTTGGTATATCATTTGATTGAATTGACATTGCTTCTTCCAGTTGCAACTGTATCTGCTAAAAAAGTATTTTCTGCCATGAATGTTATCAAGACGAATTTACGAAATAGAATAAGAGATGAATGGATGAATGACCTCTTAGTGGTATGTATCGAGAAAGAAATTTGTATACCTATTAATAATAAGGTTATTTTGCAACGCTTTCAAGCCATGGCGACACGTCGAAAATAACTGTCATATCTTAGTTCTAGTGAACAAAAATAGTTGTATAATTACTACATGTATTCGAATATTTAATTTAATTTATTTTTTTTTTATTTTTTTATATATATTTTTTATATACATTGCTGAGCGAGAAATCTGACTAAGTATATTGGGCTCCCACTTAGCTAGATTTCTGGCTCCGCCACTTATTCGAATATCTATTAAAAAAAGCAATTATTTGAAATTTACAAATCTTAATATTTTTGTGGTGGAGATGATTTTAGTCCCACTAGACTTTGATTATTAAATTTGATAATTGTTGCCCCCATTTAATAGCCTAAACATGTGATACACAGGGGTAGAGCAGTCGTTTAAGGAAACAAAGCAACCATAGAGATTATCCCCCGAACAGTTGTGAAACGATAGTCACGACTAGTGACATGTGAGGAGAACATAACACGAATTTGTGACATGGACGAATGCAAGCAAGAGAATATCCTCAAGGATGTCTGATAAAAATGGATGGAGAAGACTCCAAAATCTCTTCGAGACACATAAAGAAGTTGAGCTGGAGCATTGCAAGCAAATGAAATTGGTCTAGCAAGCACCTCAAGAAGGATTAGTAGGGTATAACGAAATGACCCAAGTAGCAAACTTGGGGATGCTAGTTGATACATAAGAATTTCAATGAGTCGAGCTCAAAGAGCATTAGAGAGAACCTTACACATCGGTTAGCCTGGGTGGCACCTTACAAAATATGGTAACTAGCAAACCGTGGAAGTTAGCCCACGTTGAACTGATGATCTGGAACATGGGGAGTTGTAAGGGAATATGGCGTGCAACATGAATAATAGGCCGAGACGTCGGAGCTAAACTTCAGGAAAAATACCACTAAGAGTTTTTCTACCCCACCATAAATAAAAATGAGGACAACAGAGCAAAGGACCGCACTCTAGACATTTAACTTGTTATTTTCTTCATTTTATTTTTCACATTTACCTTTCCTTTCCTTTGCAACTTAGGTGTAGTTCAGGGAAGTAGTCAATTTCAGCAACTTGTCTGAATTAGGTTAACTTTTTACATACATAATATATGGTGAGTGTCAAGTCTTCTCATACTTTGAGCGTAAATTTTAACTTTTTTCTCGCTCTTTATTTACATATATACCTAATCGGTTTGTTTGTTTACATATTGTGTTGTGAGTTACTCTCTCATTTTTTGAACATACACTTTTAAATTTGCCTTATATTTTATACTCATTTTCTTTATCAAAAATATATAAAAATCATAATCCAAATTATCTCCATTATCTTGCCTTCCATTTATTTTCTCTCGCCTTAAATTCTTGGCTACTAGGCATTATCTAACCTATCTCAAATATTATGTAGTAGAGTACGCTGTGCACATTCAACCCGAATTATTACACCCGAGCATTCTTCACGATTTTCCAAGAACAGTAGTTAAAAAGTACTGTTAATTAAATTTGGTAATCCGTAATTTGTCATTTCAATTGATTGTAACAATTGCAATTTAATACTAACTTCAGAAAAGTGGCATTTAACAACCGTTTTCCAATGACAGATAACTAAAAGTCGTCGTTGAAAACACAGAATGCCCATGTTTTAATGATGACTTTTTTTCTATCTTGGATATTTAGATGGACTTACAATCAAATTATCTTTAAAGGGTTGGTATTTGATTCATCAAGTGCATTAAATCAAGGAATCAACACAAGAATTACATCAAGAATGATTTTCGTAGTTTTTAAATAAAATATTATAACAAAATCAAATCACGTGTTTAGAATTAGGGAAGAATTAAGAATTAAAATAGTAACTAAAAAAATCTTAAACATCAAACATTTGTTTCAAAGCCTTTAAATTTAATCAAAATTGTTAAGGAGACAAATCCAACTGATGGTTGGTTGGATCAAGAAGGTCCCTCTTTGGATCAATTATTTTGAAATGTTTAGTCAATTATTTCATGCATTTTTTATTGACAATATCTTCCCGTAAACAGTGCCTAGTCTTCCACATTTTATTTGGCAGATACCTAACTGTCTTACTAGCAACTAGAGCCAATAAAATCTTACGCGTTAGTTGTAGAAATTTCTATTTTTTTAAGAAAATTAAAAAATAGAAATGAAAAAATAAAAAATTTATTCATACAACACTAAAATTTTACATTGTATTCCATATTATTTAAAAAAAAAATAAAACAGAAAATAAGAAATAGAAACTATTTTCACAACTAAATCTAGCCTTATTTTCTTTAACTAGAACCTATTTGTCGTATTTTTTAGTATTTTGTTGGCCACAACATTATTGAGATAATGTAGAACTGGATTTCCCATCACCACTATGTGTTTCATGTATCACATATGTGGATATTACTTTATGCATGTGGTTCACAAAACAAGTAAAACAATAATCGACAGGAATTAGAAAAACAGAAAATGGCGTAGCTCGGATGAAAATGACAAATACTAAAATTGAAAAATTTGCGCAGAATCCTAAGTTCTAAATTTCCAGATTATGCATTTGTTAAATTCATTCTATAATTGTTTTTCAAATAAAGTTGAAATAATTCTAAATCAAAATATGAAATAATAAAGATAAGGTTGAAATGGATTTCAACTCTTATCGATTGTTTGTTGAATCTTTTGCGATATGTTGAAAAACGTATTCTGTTTGCTTCTCTATTTGTTGAAACAGTACGAAAAATCTATTGGTTCAATTATTAGCATGAACTGGTAATGTTATAAGTTCAAGGAGTTCACTCATTCTGTGAAAAATATACATAAAAATAATATTAAACTCAACATTACACTAGAATATCTAAAATAAAATAAAAAACTAATAAATTATATTTTATAAAGACAATTATACATTTTTATATTTTTTTTGTTGTAATGATAAATTTTTAAGTATATCTTCATATTTCAAGATGTAGAGTCACCTTCAAACACTACTATTAGTTAAAGATGAGAATGAAATGAACCACGAGCTTATCTAACATGGGGTGGGGCCACAAATTAGGACTTTTTTTTTTCAATGTTAGGAGTCTAGGACTTGTTTGGATACACAAGAAAAATTCTCGTCGACACAATTATTAGTAAATAATAAGGTAATAATATAGAAGAGGTGACCCAAAACAAGTAAAACGGATGGTAAATGTATGAGTGTAACAAAGGAAGGTGCAGATTCAAGCGGTGTAATGCCCTCCGTGTTTCTGCTTGGACAACGTCCCTATCTTCGGACCTTGAGGTCTGCGTGAGACTGCCATGTGATAAGCTTAAATTGAGCGGGGAGTCTCTTAGTTGAGACAGGACTAACTCTTCTTAGAATTTATTGACTAAATCGCCCGAAGGGTGGATTAAGCTAGGTTCCTTGTTAGTGTATATATATATATATATATAGAGAAGAGGTGGGCTCAACGAAAAGGACCTAAAGTGGGGCTCAACTTGTCTAGTGACTTTTGCATTAAATGGGTTTTAGACTCACCAAGTCTTTTTGCCGACCCTTTTTTATATATACACCACTTGTGCAACAAATTCATTCTAGCGCCAACCACTGTTAGCATCACAGCTCACTCGTACATTAAAAACTTACTTTACCTTGTATTTGCTGAATATTCGCTATTCATATATATTGTGTTCCCTTATAGATGTATTAATCTCTCTATTTTTTAACAGTATAACATATTTCCTTATGTATTAACATACTTCCGTAATCTACTCTAGACCAACTCACCCATTTGTACAACATTTCTTTCCTTAAATAAAAATAGTCAAACAATTTTTTTCCATTGCCAAGAGTATTTATGTGTACTATAAAGAATGACATGTATATGAAATAACAAATAATGAAAATATATGTCACTTAATTACAAGTTTTCGTTTTTTATAGTACTTTTATGTTATTTATAAATTTTGTTATTTTTATTGAATAAAGTGATATAATATTAAGAACAAGTAACATATTTAAGACGAATAATGACATATTTATATAATGACAAAAAAGAACTTCCATTTGTAACCTTTTTCAATATTTTTGTGATTGTTTGGTTACTTCATGTTATTTTATAATAATGTTACTTTTTAGACGAAGAGTGATATAATAATAAGCACTAATGACAAATTATATATGAAAAATAACATATATATAAAATAACAAATAATGAAAATATATGTCACTTAATTGCAAATTTTCATGTTTTTATAGACTTTTATATATTTAGAAATTTTATTATTTTCTTCAATAAAGTAACATAACTTTAGAAACGAATGACATATTAAATACAAAAAACGACATATTTATAAAATAAAAAATAATGAAAAAATATGTAACTTATTTATATTTTTTTTTGTATTTTTAGTACTTTTATGTGGTTTACAAATTTTATTATTTTTCTTTAATAAAGTATTATAATTTTAGGAGTGAATGATATATTTAAGACGAAAAATGACATGAATATAAAATGACAAATAATGAAAAAATATGTAATTTATTTATGATTTTTTGTTTTTTAGTACTTATATGTGATTTAAAAATTTGTTACTTTTCTTTAATAAAACAACATAATTTTGGAAATGAATGACATTTTTAGTATGATTACTGACATATTTATAAAATGACAGAGAATACATATATCCATACGTTAAAAGAGAAAAAAATATATGTTGTGTCAATATTTTTTGTATTTTTAATGTGGTTGCATGTGAATTTAGAAATTGTTACACAATTTTTTTTTGCATATTACTTCTATTTGTTACTTATTTTAATATTTTTGCAACTTAGATGATTTTTTACTTTAATAAATCGTTAAAGGATATAATGTCATATTTTACTAATACATACAATCAAGCATGTCATTTTCTCTAAGAAACTTTGGACAAAATATTTTACTTTTTAAAAAGAAAACGCGATAGATGTGTGAATCTTAATTATACTCCTTTTATTTCATTAAGAAGCTCATAACTTGATTTTCCAACAACTTTGAATTTTCGACAATTTTGATGATTGCAATGAAATTTGAATGAATGAAACATATTTAAAAATGTCCAATTAATAGCAATTTCTTGTCTTCTAGACGCTTACATAATTTAAATTCTTTGTATCGCTTTCAAATATTATGTTCAACTTATTTCATTGCGAACTTAATAATAATTTGGATTTCCTTTTACAAATTAAAATAAAATAAAAATAAATTAAAACTAAAATTAAATGTATAAAAATTTTATTATGGTAACTATTAATAAGTTTTCACCATTTAATATTATAATTCTCTAGAATTTGTTCATTCATCAATACTCCAAATCATCTCTAACAATTACTTGTTCATTTGTTAACTCATTTAAAAATGAAACAAAATTGAAAATTGGCCATTTAACCAAAAAGAAAAAGAAATTTTGTTATTAATATGAATTCGATGTATAAAATCAATTGAATAGAAGTACAAGAAAATCATCAATGTGTCAAAATCATTGGTAATAATTTAAATTTGGTTTTACAAATTGAAATAAAATGCAAATAAATTTAAACTAAAATTAAACTCGTAAAATTTTTTATTAAATTTTTAATTTCTTTTAAGATAACCATTACTAATTTTCACCATTAAATAATAACATTCTCTGAAATTTGTTCTTTCATCAATACTCCAATTTATCTCTAACAATTACTTTTTCATTTGTTAACTCATTTGCAAATGAATCAAAATTAGAAATTGACCATTTAACCAAAAATAAGGAGATTCTGTTATTAATATAAATTCAAAGTATAAAATCCCTAAATAAAAGTACAAGAAAATAATCAAACTTCAAACTGTTAAAAACTTGATCTAATCCCCAGTACATCAATATAATCCCTAGTACAACAACTAAGAGGTAATGACTTTGAAAAAAATTATAATTTGAGCATTTCTCTTGCATTACCTTCCAAATAAGCAAGCTAATTGATCTCTCACGTTTCATCTGACAAAAAAATCTGAAAATTATTAATTCAATCAATGATTATGAAAACTTAAAGCAAAATACAGACATAATAAAAGTAATAGTGCAGTTAAAATGCACAAAGTAAAATACAACAAGAACTAAATCTCGTCACAGAAACACAATTTCATCTGTGTAACTAAATCACTGAAGTTAACTGTTACCTGCACAACTGACGCCTATTGCACAAAACAAAGCCATTTGAACATTTAAACTCGGGAGAATCCCGACAGTTGCTGCAACAATGAGGTAAATATGCAAAGCGTGAGAACAAGTCCAGAAATCAATATCCCATAGTGTCAAATAAAATTTCGACAACTACATGAGCTAATGTAAAATAATACTGGCCAATGCATCTAGAAAGTTTAAACATTTTAAATTTCTAAAACAAGCCATGCCCTTTTATTTACATGAGCTATCCAAACAACAAACGTGCAACAACTTGAATGTCACTTCTCTGTCACCTCCATATGGAACAAAGCTCTATAGTTACTTCCGATTATGTAAATGCTGCACATTCGTATCATGTTAGGAGGTTTTTCAGGTAAACCAAAAAAAACATGTGAAAAGAAGCAAGAAGACTGGTTGAGTTCATTTATTAACATGTATATGCATCAGCAACTTCGAATTAAAAACTGCTGCTTGTGGGCGTAAATTTTTTGGACTGATATATTCCCAACTATTGGTGAAGGAAATAAGTACTGTAGACATTTAAGTGCTAAATTAGTGTAACATTCCTAGAAGAAGAAAAAAAATAACAGCAACTGTTTCTCCAGCTTTGGCATCCTCATAGTAAGTTTAATTAGTTTAAATTTCCTTCAAAGATGGTGGCAGGCTTAACAACAAAAAAATGGTCTTTTGTTTCCTAATTTTGCATGAGCAACTGTTTCCTAGCAACTAGCTTCTTCTTAATCCTCTTTTGAAATGGCAACAGGAACTATTTAGAGTCTTGCAAAAGGGAAAGAATAAAAGTATGTTTGATAATATTTCTACTTATAGTGCAAACAGTAACTAAAACACATAAGCTAGTAATCCTGGACAGGTTCACAAAAATAAGCATCCATTGACAGCAATTATTCAGCTGGACTAAGACCTGGAAGAAGCTAAGTGTCAACAAAAAAATAAACAGCTTGTTCTATATTTCACCCAAGAAAATGAAGGATAATAAAATACCTGTTTTAACCAACTTTACATATAAAAAACACCAGTTTTTTTTAATGCATTTTGCATTTGCCTCTTCCTAAATGCACGGTCAAGGACTAGTCATTTTTCTAGAAGGCTAGAGTTATCACTTATCATCTCTAAAGTATTGAGGCCTTGTAGCATCAAATACGAAAATGGAAATCTATTATGAAATTCAGTATGCCAATTGGCAAATAAATACAAAGTGCCATCCATGCATCCCAGAAGATAATTATAGTAAATCAAAGCCTATTTGCCCTACTGCATTCTTGGTATTTGAGCAATGGCTTGTCACTTTTTTTAAACTTTTCTGCTCAAACTTGCCACAGAGATGTTGAAAACTCTGGCATTTATCATAAAGACTAAAATGCGC
>CAODLS012322392.1:0-17678 GCA_948243855.1 Flueggea neowawraea | reverse complement strand
TATATGTTGTTGTTGGATTGATTCTATCGGTGTTTTGATTCGACAATTGATTGCATGTGTGGGAATCGAGAGATTTATCGTGTGTTTAGAATCGCTGATGTTGAATTCGAGGATAAAATAGCTAACGGATGCAGTGGTGTTAGTTCTTCTGTTAGGAATGAGTTTTTTCTTTGGCATAATTGATTAGGCCACCCTAGTTTCAATTATCTTCAGAATTGTTGCTTTAGTTGTCTAAAAATTTAGATGATTCACAGCTTGTGTGAAAACTGCATTCCATCAAAAAGTCACAAGAATAGTTATTCTTCTAAATCTTATAAGCCTTCTAAACCTTTTTACTTGCTCCACAATGATGTTTGGGGACCTTCAAAGATAAAAAAATAATAATGGAAAACAGCAGTTTGTGACTTTCATTGATGATCACACTAGATTCTGTTGGATTTATTTACTAAAAGAAAAATCTGAAGTTGCTCAAATTTTCCAAAACTTTTATTACATGATTGAAAACCAATTTAACACCAAGATTTCTATCCTACATTCTGATAATGGCACTGAATATTTCAATGAAATCTTAGGAGGTTTTCTCAAAGAAAAGGGAATTTTTCACCAATCTACTTATGTTAACACCCCCACAACAAAATGGAATTGCCGAAAGAAAAAATCGTCATTTACTTGAAGTTGCTCGTGCTCTTATGTTTTCAATGAATGTGCCTAAGTATTTATTAGGCCTCTTCTATGTTAACTGCTGCCTATTTTATTAATAGACTACCTAGTAAAGTGTTACACTATCACTCACCTTTCTCTGTGTTTAAAACAAGTTTTCCCCATAATAGATTAGTGTTTGACCTGTTACTCTGTTTTTGGCTGCACAATTTATGTCCATTCTACTGGTCAGTCTAAGTGAGATGCTAGAGCTGTTAAACATGTTTTCATAGGGTATGCTACAAATAAAAAAGGGTACAAATGCTTTAATCCTATAACCCATAAAACTATAGTTTTTATGGACGTCACATTCTTAGAAACTCAGCCATATTTCCTTCAGGGGGAGAGTAGAGAGAGTGAAGGAAAATTTTGGGATCTTCTACCTACACCATTACCCACGATTGTGTTAGATAACCCAGAACCAACCAGTCCTCACCCTCAAACATTCCAACCTAATCATAACTCTACTTCAAGGGGAGAAACATCACTATCTGCTCCTAGAGTAGCTAACAATGGACCCTACTCCGGACCAATCAGACTTCCCGGATTCTGAACCTAGCCAAGAACAAGTGTCAGGTAATCCATATGCTTCGTTACCTCTAGTTGTTACTGATTTTGATCTACCTAATTCTAACCCCTCTGTAGATACTCAAGTTGAACTCTCTGCAGATCATTACCTTCCTATTGCTCCCCGGAAAGGTAATAGGTCTTGCACTACTCATCCATTATCTAAACACTTGTCTTATGGTAAGTTGTCACAGAAACATATGTCTTTTGTTGCTAAGATTACTAACCTATTTATTCCAACGACTATTCAAGAAGCATTAGGTGATCCTGATTGGAGAATAGCAGTTATGGAAAAGTTGAAGGCTCTGAGAAGAGCAAGAAGTGGACCTTGGTGAGTGCACTTATTGAACAAAAGCTGGTGGGTTGTAAATGGGTGTTTAAGGCCAAATTCAATGATGATGGGACTCTAGAAAGGAGGAAGGCAAGGCTCTTGGAAAAAGGTTTTACTCAAATTTATGGTGTTGATTATCAAGAAACATTTGCCCCGGTTGCAAAAATCAATACCATCAGAATTCTGCTATCACTAGCGGTGAATTTTGGTTGGAAGCTACATCAGCTAGACGTAAAACATGCATTCTTGAATGGGGACCTAGAAGAGGAGGTGTACATGAGACTTCCTCCAGGCTTTGAAGATACATACGGGCTGGATAAAGTCTACAGACTAAGTAAGGCACTATATGGCTTGAAGCAGTCACCAAGAGCCTGGTTTGACAGGTTTGGAAAGGCAGTAAGAAGGCATGGATATAGCCAAAGCCAGACTGATCATACTCTGTTCTACAATAGGTCACCGGGAGGGAAACAATCAATTTTAATTGTATATGTTGATGATATTGTGCTGACTGGTGATGATGAAGAAGAAATTAAACAGCTAAAGCAAAATCTAGCTCAGGATTTTGAGATTAAAGACCTAGGAACACTAAAATATTTCCTAGGGATGGAATTTGCAAGGTCAAAATAGGGAATATTTGTTAACCAGAGGAAGTATATTCTGGACTTACTTGATGAAACATGGTTCCTGGGGTGTAAACCAGTGGATACACCAGTGGAAGCAAACGTAAAACTCAACCCTGCCAAGTCTGAAGATGTAGTTGACAGGGAGAAATTTCAGAGACTTGTTGGAAGACTAATTTACCTGTCTCACACAAGATCTGATATAGCCTTCGCAGTAAGCAGAATAAATCAGTTCATGCATTCTCCAGGAAGAGAACGCTTTGAAGCTGCTTACAGAATTCTAACATACCTAAAAGGAACCCCAGGACAGGGGTTAATGTTCCAGAAAAGAAAGCATCTTCAAGTGGAAGTATACACAGATGCTGACTGGGCAGGAGATACCACAGACAGAAGGTCTATCTCTGGGTATTGTACCTTCATTGGAGGAAATTTGACTACATGGAGGAGCAAGAAACAAAGTGTGGTGGCTAGAAGTAGTGCTGAAGCAAAATTCAGAGCATTAGCTCATGGGGTGTGTTAGGCTATGTGGATCAAACGGGTTCCAGAAGAGTTGCAAGTTCCTATTGCTGCTCCTATAAGAATCTATTGTGACAACAAGGCAGCAATCTCAATTGCTCACAACCTGGTTCTTCATGACAGAACCAAACACATAGAGGTGGATAAACATTTTATTAGAGAGAAGATTGAAGGCGGAGTTATTTGTATTCCCTACATACCTACTGATCAGCTGGTGGCTGATATTCTTACTAAAGGGCTTCCTAGCCAACCTTTTAGAATGTTAGTTGGCAAGCTGGCTATGGATAACATTTTTCAGCCAGATTGTTAGAAGATACGGTTAGCTATTTTGCAGGACGGTTGTGTTGAGAGATTATCTCCTATAAGATAGCTAAATCAAATCTATCAGATATTAGTTTCCTAGTGTAAATATGCTGCTGTAAATATAAAAGCATGTACACATAATAGAGGCAATATACACGCACCTATTATTCTCTGATTTTCTGCACATTGGCCATCTCAGCTGGGAAGGAGCATTACCAAGATGGCTTTCTAACATTCCGGGTTAAAACATGGAAAAACACTCCCAACACAAGCCTCACATTCTTTGATTTCTTTTAAGCAAAGTATCAAAAACAATTCAAGCACCTTAGACAATTTGATGCATTTTTTCATCCCATCTTTAGTTTAATCTTACAACATTATCATGAACTCAAGCTTCAATTACCAAACAAAACAATAGTTTCAATCTAGTAACTAAATTGCCGCATTTTTTTAAACATATCTTAGAAGAGGTGATCAAATTGGCGCAGCCACTAACACCCTATTTGAATTGAAGAAATTGAAAAGGGGGGAAAAAAGAATTGAAAATGTTAAAACTTTCCAATGTTTGGATACTTAAGTAATGATGGAAAAGCAAAGGAATTGAAAGAAAATGTGCTCTCCAGAAGCTGGTGCGACCCACCATATTATTTTCTTCTAAATATGGGAGAAATGGGAAGATAATGCATTTCTCTTCTCCTTTTCTTTTTCCATTCCACAATTACTCTTAAAAACTCATCTCTATAATAAACTATTACGTGTATTTATGTAATTTTAGACTTCCACAATTTCATTTCCTAAACCTTAGAAAATACACCCACAACAAAGGAAATCCAAAATAATTTCTTTTATCCAATTCCTTCGTAATAATCCTCCTATTTCCATTGTCAACTAAAATACTTTTTTTTATTGAGGTAATAAGTAATTCAACTAAAGTCCATAGCTTTGATTTTGTCATTGACCCTAAAGAAATATGAGGAGAAAAAAAAGCACAAATATGAATATAAACAGATGAAAATTGTTACCAGGTTCTTTTCTTGGGTCATAAATCGCCATCCTTGAAATATCTGGGTAAATAATGTTACCAGATGCACTTGAATTGCTAGTATTACCTGTAAAAAATAACAAATACATAAATGAATAAATGAAATGTATGGAAAAAAAAATGCTTATAATCAAAATGAGGAAAGCAACATGTAAAGAAAAGGGCAAAATTTTTTTTACCTACAACCCCTACATTAGACAAAACAGACTTTTCCACTTTCTTACTAATATGTTTAGCGAGCCACTGCAAAGAACAAAAAAAGTTCTAGTTAAACGTATACAAGTATACTGCATCAATGATTTTCAAGTGCACATGGGTTATCATGACAAATTTCACATACCAGTAAAGCTGATTGTATTTGAGCCTCACAGGATAGGCTCTTTAATGACACATGATATAATTTTTTTTTTCAAAAAAAAAGGACAAAAAATAGCTAAAGTCATCTGGAATTTCAGAATATAATGTAAGAACCATGATATAACAAGGATGGGATAGATTTAGGGCTGGCAATTACTGACACATTTATGAAACGATAACACGATTACGGTGTACACGATTATGACACGACAAGAATGACACGAAATCAATTTTTTTAATGTTTATGTGATGTATAGTGAATGTATAATGATGTGTGATAATAAAATGGCATGAAACGATTACGACACGACTAACACGAATTGTCACCCCTAGATAGATTCGAGTTTCTGAACAAGGATATTATGTGCATGGATATGTAGACAGATTAAAGCTTAAATTGAGATGCATTTCCACATATAAATTCCAGTCAAGTTGCCAAGTGTTCCACAATACTAATTTCCAAAACATTATACTGCAAGCAGTATATCATCATAAAAATAAAAATAAGACTGAAATTTTATCTAAGAAATAAGGTCCCGTGGCAAATTGTAATAATTACAGTGGAGTTACAGAGCAGTTCCAGCTCCAACCACAAATATTTGTGAAAAATTAAAACTAACAACTATAAATATAACTGTTTAGCTATTCACTACACATATTTTCCAATCGAAGTTTAACTATATGGTGAACCCAAGCGATTAACATTATTACAGGAGCAGTGCAGTCAATATTTGACCTCAGAGTATATGTTCCTTAACTCTTTTTTCACCACTCTCCAGTTTATTTGCCTTCTCAAGTGTATTCTGATTAAATTGACCGAAATGAAAAGATTCATAATTCCTAACTGTTCCCTCAAGAATTCTTTTTGTCAATTTTATCATTTATCATCATAGAATAAAAGTTCACCTCCTCTGCAACTGCAAGCAGTCATATGATAAGTTTTGTATATAAAGTTCATGAAAATGTCAAAAAGAGGATGTTGGTTTTAAACATTGAAGTGTCTAACATCTAGACAATACAACTGGATATTTTTATCTTGTTATTTTATGGGGCCCACAGGGTTGAGTATACCACGATACATAGCCTCTTCCTCATACCCCAATCCTACTTGGAAAGAACAACACCATCAAAATATCAATAATGGTTGCTCATAAAGCAAAAATTTTTTTAAAAAAACCATCCGCAATGTCACAGTTGCACACAAGCAGCCATATCACATAGTTACTGAAATTCAAAACCTTTTAAGATAATCAGCATACAAGAAAATAAAAAAATAAGCAGATATCCTATTTCAATAGTATAAAGGAATAGAAAAATAAGGTACCTCTTGCCGGGCCAAATGATCTAAGTCCTTAGCAGAGCAAGGCCAAAGATCCATGAAACTATAACGAGATACAATATCCTGCAATGAGGCCTCTACAGCTGAAACTCCTTCTTCACTGGCCTTTGAAAGAGCCTCTTTCCTTCTTTGTTCGACCTATATTAACTCAAATAATTAATCATAAAGATTGAAACCTTCTAGAGGAAACATACATATATATATGCATTCTTTTGTTAACAGAAACACTGATCACAAAGGTCTAAAATTGAGTCATGAAAACTGCACATGCATGAACAGCCCAATTCGCCACAAACCTTAACTGTTAAATATTTTCCTGCACACAAATATGTTAATGTGACCAACAAATGATTCTAATAAACATAAAGCTTGCCCTTTTAAAGTAGTTGTATAAATTCTCTCATGCTAAAAAAATTTACATGGTAGTAACAAGAAATTACAATAAGATCGAGATTTGTATTCGACATTATAAACTGGAAACCGCTGTCTATCCAAAAATGTACACTGTGCAGTCCTGAAGAATTTCCACAGACAATATGACACTAAAATAAAACAAAAAACCTGGTCCCAGTCCAAAAAAAAACGAAATGGGTGAGTTTTCTGCCTACTCCAATATTGGTGTGCAACAATTATAATAGTGATTATGTTACATTCAAAATAATACAGTAAATGTATTGTAATAAACATAAGTCTCCACATGATTTAAAACATTAAACATTAGGGATTATGTTACACTCAATACCATGCTGCAGAAACATGATTAAGATTTTAGTTCAAGTTCATAGGAAAGATGAAGATTGCATCCAAGCATAGGTGAAAATCTGAATGATGAGGATTGCCCCCAAATATAGATGGACACAAGATTTACTCATATATAACTAAAAACCTAAAAAAACAAAACTAATGAGCCCCTGGTTTGATTACATGACAATGATTCCCAAGTGAAAACTACCATTTAATGTAAAGCAAAGATAAAAGTACCTTCAACATGCTAGCCAAATCTCCATATGTTTGCTCAAAATGGGCAAAACGTTTCCAAACCTATAAAGTTTTAAAAAGAATAACAAATAGAAAAAAGGATGTCATAATCATATTAAAAATTTAAAGGGAATGAGTTCATGACAGTAAATAATTGAGTACCACCAAGAAGCAACCATTCTGTTGTATAATTGTCATATATGGTATGAAGTATAATGATCATATATGAAAATGCAATTGCTGTGTATCTCATAAAGAATGCCACTAATGCCAGTTACCAATTTGCATATCAATTTGCCTCAATAAAACTGATACTGAAAGGAATTTTTTAATCGTTGCGAACAAAAACAATAGAAAGAAAGGAAGGAAGGAAGAAAGAAAAATAGATTTGTGAGTGAATCACTTCTTTATGATCATTTTTTCTGTTATTTTATTTGCGAAATTGTTTATTTGAGAAGCATGATGACGAATAATTCAAAGTAAATTGACATAACATTATGAAGTATCGAAATGAAGAAATCCTAAAGATCACTAATAGAGGATTGTTACTGTAAAATCCCTACAGGCTTGTTACACCAATTATATTCATACATTCTGATGTCTGTAGGCAGGGGATGCTGAGCCGTTTTCATCTGTGGTTAAATAGATGCAACGGAAAGTTGATGAGGCAATTTGTGGTCACACATCTGAGATGGATGGTTCATCATTGCTATATCAGCTTTATGTTAAGTAAAATTAAACACCCCTAGACCGAGGTGAGTCAAACTAAAAAAAGTCAATCTTCAGTGAATGAAATAAAACAAATAAAAATCATGGACCATATCCGAAGTCAGTGTAGAAGTTCAATGACAGGTGTGCCATTTACCCAAGTGTAGGACTCTAAATTATGTAATAATTTGATATTATACTACAGTCTACCAAATTACAATTCTAACAAAAACAATCTTTATATCTTTTTTTTTTTTACATTTCCAAGCAAACATGTGTTTCTACCCAAAATCTTTTGATTATAATTTATTTGTGCAAATTCATTCTTTGAAACAAAAAGATCCACTGGCTATTCTCCTAACCTAAAATTATTATCATCGTGGAACGAATGGCGTTGTGTATGGAGCGTACGACGCTGGAAGGGTCGCCCCGCTTATGGGCCTCTGCAATACCCATTCTATTTATGTTGCCCCACGGGCTTGCAAGGATAAACAAAAAGTGTGTTTGTGGTATACTTTCACTAGTGTTGTCAACTAGGAAACTTCATTGCAAAGTTGCACCTCAGAGGAGGTAATAGACTGGAAATGGACTGTAACCCAACATTCAACTTCACAGCATCATACACTTGCAACAGTCAAACTCCAGAAATTGGAAAATCAAATACATTTCTTCGTGGAGTTATACCTACAAATTTACTGCATGTTTGATTCAACATTGCTTAATCATACCAATGAGCTAGGAGTCGACTCTAAGGCTAAGGGGTCATGAGTTCAATTTTTCGTGGGAGCGATTAAAATGACTTATGGGGAAAAAAAATTGATTAATCATGTCTTGATAACTTATTTCAAATTTATACCATCTACCTTGTCCTAATGTTCTACTAAACATCTGATACGGAATATCAATGGTTCAATTTAGAAGAAAGATTTGAATAATTAGATCAGTTGTATATGCAACTGTAATCATGTTATGCACATAAAATATGAAAAATTGAAAGATATAAACCTCAGTAGATTCCTCAATCTGTAGAGAACTTAATGCACGCTCAAATAAGGCCCGGATATTTCTGTCATCATTTAACCGAGACAAGAAATCTGCATATCTGCGACAGGCAAAAATATTATATTGGAGAAACTGAATACATGAATATCATAACTAAGGAAATTTATCCAAGTCCAATATTGCCTGTTTTCTAGGGTGCATTTTGTGGAAACAAATAAGTGAAAGCATAATAAGTGGCATCTTGTGTGCACACTTGGCTGATTACATAATATGCAAATAAATAGTTAACTTAGATCGGCTAAACATGTTGCATTGCCTCAATCCACCCATCAATCCTGCTAGCATAAACCTTTGCCATTGTGTCATTGTTTACCTTTTTTTCTTTTTTGACATACTTTTTATGTTATCCATTCACTGAGAGGTGAAAAAGAGAATATCTCCTTATGAAGGAGAAAGAAAAATTTGCAGCTTCAAAGGACATAATGCATAATTTCTCAAGAGTGTATACTCTATAAACACACAAGTTAGCTCATGGCAGCTAAAAGCAGAAGTTTTGATACATATCAAAGCCATTGACAACAGAACAGATAATTCTCTCTCTGTATTATTGAAACAAACATCGTTACTGAGGCAACATCAATGAAATAAGAAAATACAGCATGACATGTGCTAGCTAGGTACTGAGACGACAAGGGTACTCTCATATCTAATCACTTAAATTTTGAGTAGCAAAACCAGAAGATTTCATGGTAGATTTTTCTAGTAAATATGAAGGATCTACTATTGCCACTTGCCAGAATTGTTGAACTAAACTAAAATAACTCAATGAATGCACATTAGAAGTATAGTTGAACTCACTCAAGAATGTATGCAGGCTCGTGCATAAAACGTTTCAGTCCTGCTTCAAAAACATTGTGTGAAATCTGTGTTGGTGCACAATACACGCAAAGTCAATAATGACAACTCTTCCTTAACTAGCATAATTTAACACATTCACCATCCTGATCTTAACTTGAAGATGTTATACTACATCCAAGTTTCTCAACCTTAAGAGAGGGAAAATACCTTTGGTTCCTTATCAAGACAATGTGCCATCAAGGCATAAGCAACATAAACATGATATGTACAATTTGGAGATTTCCGGGCATCTAAAAAATATTTACGAGCTGCTTCAACTCCTTCATTCCTCCTTAAAAAGCGGATATACTACAACAAGAAAAAGAAATCTCCATCAATAAGTTTGAACAGCACAGAACGAGAGAATTTCTAAAATATTGACAGGCCTAGTTGAAAATATGGATTATGCATATATTTCAAATCATCTTTCAAATCCTAAAAACTAAGTGTCCCTTTGGTTCACTTGGAATATTCATTGTGCCAAAAGAATACTTCTATTTATATTCTATAGAAACAGCACAAGAAAGGCATAAACAATTAAACTAAGCTACACTTGAACAATCATGGTTTGCAAAGTGAGGCATTGCTATTGTATGAATCATAGTCTTGGAGATTTTTTAACATATCTAATCAATCACATCCTTTTCTTCAATCAAAAAAAAAAAAAGAATTAACATTCTTCCCCTGGACAAAATTTGTAACCCCTGACCATAAACCGATGGGTTAACATGGCCCACTCATCATTCGCCACTGATTGATTGCTTTGCATATTAAAAGTTTAGGCCATCCAATAAATTCAAGTCTTTCTTTGTGTTTTTGTTTCCTATATTTCCCTTTCTTTGAAATACTTCTCTCATTTTCCTCTTCTTTGATAATTTCCTTTAGCATTTCTAGTTCATGCAGTGAACCTTTTTATGTACTACAATCCCTATATATATGATGTAACTTCAAGAAAACAAAAAAAGTTCTTTTCTAACCTGCACGTCATACATTAACTGGAAAAAAGAAAAAAGAAAAAGCAATACACAACAAAGAGACACATGCTCAAAGTCACTCTCAAACCTTACCTGAATATGTTCTAGAGTCGTTGCGTTAACATTGTCTCCCAAAAGGCTCTCATAGACTTTTTTAGCAGCCTGTATAAAACCAGAGAATGCTTAAAACATTATGAAAGAAACCCCTAACTCATAAAACTAATGAGCAATGGAGAACCTGAATTGCTCCTCGAGATTCCTCCAGTTCAGCGTAAGCATACTTGAGCATTTCAGAATCTAGTGAAGACCATGAAAGGGAAATGAGAGGTACGTCCCATTTGCAATGAGGGAATATAAAGACAAACTGAAACATCAGTTATCTAAAAACACAATCAGAAGGCAAAACAAAAAGAAAAATGGTAAAAAAAACACCTGGAAGAGCCTTTAAAGCCCGCTGAAATATTTTGACTGCAGCATCTATAGAACCACTTTTTGCATGCCACGTAGCGTAGTCATACCATATATCAGGATAATGACACAAGTACATCAAACACTGCATTCCAATACCATAAAATAAGCAAGCAATGCTGAAATATGATTGTTTACAAATCAAATGAAAAAAAAAAAAGATAAAGCAATATCTTTAACAATATTAGACAGAGTAAAGTTAATTATTCAGCAAAAGAAGAATTTCAGATAAAATTCTTCATATATATTGTAAGTTGATGATTATGCAAAGAAAACTAAATTTTATTAATTGTTCCTCCAAAATGAAGTTGACTAATCAATGGTTCAAAGCGTCACTGTATTTATATGTGAAAAATACAATTGAAAGCATTAAAACTCATCAGCCTCCAAAACAAAATCAAAACAAAAAAAGAAAATTGCCTTGAATGTTGGTAACCTCCTGTTTTGCTATTATGCATATTCTCCTTTCTTTACGAACTTATACAGTCATGTTGAATCAAATATTTAGCCTTTTGGAAGAAACTCTGAAATATCGTCCGTACTTTTACAATAAAACATGAAATAAACATCCACCAACATATAAATCAAATAAATACAACCGTTTAGAAAACCAAGGAACGTATAGGCTTAAAGAAAGCTTGCAAACGAATATCTCACACATGTCAACAAGCACACAAGTGCAATAGAGAATTAGAGACAGGGTGAGAAAAATTTATAATAGGAAATGAAGGCAAAAGTATCTAGAACATTGGGAGGAAACGAACAAAGGAATAACAAAAAATTAATTTTACGTTACCTGCTCATAAGTTAATGTAATTCGCTTGTTGGATGAAGCACTGTCTATCCGTTGGGGGTTCCCTCTGCAAAACAATTAACTGACACCGCTTGATAACATTATTCTTTTAGAAAAGACAAACATACAAAAACAAAATAATCAAAATCTGAATATGGTAGCGAAACCATTAAAATGACAAAAAAAATTAGCCATATCTTAAAATAAATTTGACATTTAGTATTTTACTGCCATTTCATCTTTCTTCCTTTTTTTTTCCTATTATTAACCTTCTAAAAAGACATTAGTAATATTCTTCCAAATGCTAGGAGTCTTATTTAAAGGTAAAGCTATTATATAGTCTCACTATCGTTTGCATGCTTCTTATTAACATAATACAGATACAAGTATACTAAACAAATATGAATGCGTCAACATTTGTAAGTGCTAAAAAGAAAATACATATAATCCTAAACATCAAAACACACTTGAGCAATTAGATGACTACTCATAAACTTTTCCCCTATGCTTTCTTGGTTCCATATTAGAGAAGATATCCATATCATTAGTTTCATACTCTCATCTTAAAGAATAAAAAATCTCCACATCCTCCAATGCAAATAAATAAGCATAATACAGATGTCATTAGGCAACAATTAAACACTTTTAAAGTGTTCATATACTAGAAGAGCAGCAATCTACAAGATAACAAAATATTAGGCCTATCATAGCCTAATCAAGCAGAATCTAATAATATGCGGTAGTTATCAAATGTAGCAAATAATTAATTTTACCTTGTAAGGTACAGAACCATTGTCCTTTTATGATTTAAGATTGCGAAACTTGAACAAAGTATTTTTCTGAGCTTTTTAACGGTCTAGCTTCAGCACTTCCCTTTTAGGTAAGTCTTTATGAGAACTAATTACGATTTCAAAGCCACATCAACCTACTTCCTAGATTGGAAAATAAAATATTTGAAGAGATACACACATCACTTTACTACAGAACCAAGAAACAGACTCATAAACAATCTAAATAACAATATAAAATTAATCTACTAAAAAATTAGAAACACAAAAAATATGCCCATGCTTCTTACTTTTCAAATGTTAAATATCTCTTCCATGCAATCCATTGTTGCTCTTCCTGCAGTACGAGCAATGCAGATTACAGATTGTCCCAAAGACAACCAATAAAAGTACTTGTAAATAAGAATTTCATGTGAGTAGAGGGACGTTTATGTAAATAAGAATTTCATGAAAGTAGAGGGACGTTTCTTCATAAATCCTTTGCTGCTTGCACTATTTCCATTGCTTTTCTTACTTCCACCATTTTCAGTTCATTATTCAAATTGCAATGCAAAAAAACACATTCCATCAACAAATCTATGTCAACTTTGTTATATAGAAAGATTATTGAAACTACAAAATATTGGCAAGAAAATTTTCCTTATGTAGTTAATATTAAAAATAATCCCATATTCTCTCCTATTGCACGTTTGGGTGACAAAAAACAATTACTTCATATGCAGTTCTCAGCCAATAATAAGATAGTCAAAAGATATTGCCTTGGAAGAGCCACTTGGAGGTACAGGTAGCATATTCCAATCAATTTCATCCACATATTTCTTCCGCTCCCGATAGACTGCCCTCGCACTGTTATATTTAGGCTGATATTCAGATAATAATCCTTTGGCCTGGTAAATGAGATAACATCAGTTTGGAAGAAATTTAAAATAGACACAAACATGCAATCACATCTAACAAAGGTTTGTTTACATCTGAAATGCAAAGCCTAGAGTATTACCAATTGTCGGCTAACAGAGTTTTCAAAATTTTCATAGTCCTTCCAGAGTTGTTCAACATGATTGGTGGGAGTAATAATAGCTTTTTGGTAAGCTTTCCGAACAGCAGTCATCCTTTGTGTTTCCTCTGGTGCATTTTGTGCCTGCAAGCTATTCCATCAATAGAGCAGATAATGAACGCCTCAACGCTTTCAATACGAATAAAAATTTGACAAACCGGAAGCGACTTGAGAAAGGCAATGTATTCTATCCACAGTGGCCCAGCTGTTATATCCTCCCCTGCAAGCATATGAGAAATAAAAAGGATTAATCACTATCAATCAGTATTTTTTAAGATTCCAGTTTTTATATGGCAATAAGCAAGTTCATGCTAAAAGGCCAAAATATTCAATTTAAGAAACCTATGTTTTTGCTTTCAGCTGGTATAAGGAGAGAATCAGCAATTAGGATAGCCACTGCATTAGTAAGCATGTTTACTTTTTTAATTCAGTAAGCTGTAACCCATAACAGTTACACTAATTATCATTATCAAAATTCTTTCCAAATATATATCAAAACATCCATTAAAATATGGTTTTGATGTTATATTATCTTAGCAACGAACAAGCTAAAACAAGAGATGGAATTATTATTTCACA
Organism: Flueggea neowawraea; assembly: GCA_948243855.1. Classification (NCBI taxonomy): domain Eukaryota; kingdom Viridiplantae; phylum Streptophyta; class Magnoliopsida; order Malpighiales; family Phyllanthaceae; genus Flueggea; species Flueggea neowawraea. Next base: position 3,663 of record CAODLS012322392.1, on the reverse strand, counting down.
CAAAAAGTATGGAAGAATTATTTTACAGAAAATCAGAATAAATTAATATGAGTCCATTTAAACTTAGGCTGGGAAAAGTTGGTGGAAGTAGAGATCTGGAATATTATGTATTCTAAAAAGAAGATCATATAAAAGATGTAGCTCCAAATGTGCTAATGTGAATCATGTCATTTTTTACCATTCACCAAACTTGCTGAAAATAGCTTCCAAAAAAAGCACATTCACGGAAAGGACTTTAAATCAAAACAAAAATAAAAATTAGTACAGATGAATAATAGAACATTACAAATTCAATCAGTGCACTGCTCAAGGAAGTGAAAAATTACCAACATAACTCAGCAAAAAATTGAAGGCCTTTTTGGTTTCTTCCTGTCCCTCAGCACCCTTCTTCTCATTGACCCTCCGGATGAACTGAATGTAGCATCGCCTACCCAAAAAAAGAAACAAATTGATGAAAACATTTTACTAAGCTGAAACAATTATTTAGTGCATGGGGTTCTCATGACATTATCAGGGTAATGCTTCCAGTTCTAGAACACTTTAGTCCCTGACGTATCATGAAGAATATACATACAACAGTTAATGTACAGTTGACAAAGTATCCCCTCAAAATGAAAGCCCTCCAATAACTTAACCACTCCTGCTTCTCATTTTTTTCTCTTCATTAATGTATTTTTGTGACTTTAATCCAATGCTTCCCTAGACTTAATTATAAATTTAATAAAGAAAAAATGGCTTTAAACATTTTTTGACACTTTGAACACCAAGAATAAAAAAAAACAGACAATTACAATTCATCAGACCCACCAAAATTCTTTTTGCCGTTTCCAAACCCAACTTCTTTATTTTCTCCATCAGATCCACATTGAAATTTCTTAACCTCTCATTTTGTTCTCCTTGTTCCTACTGACATATGGTCCTTTCAAAAATAAAACCATCTTATTTATCCTTTCATGCCAATCATGAAAATACTCTGCTGATTATAGGCTCTCAGCACTGCCAAAGTATATAATGAGCCCCAACCAAAAATTAAAAGGATGGTGTAGGCAGTAAAGTAACGTAATTTGCAGTGACTAGGTTTGACCATTAATATTTTTAAGCAAATCAAAAATAAAAACTTCTCCAGCAATAAGAAAGAATTTAGATAGCACCAGTTTTCTCATTAATGAAGCCAAGGATATTCAACAAAATTTTAGAAAGGAACTTGGCGATACCAAAGATGAACGTGTAGACAATTCAACAAGCATCGACTGAATATCTGTTTTGTAGCATCATCATTGTTTACAGCCATATATGCCTCCACATATTGCTTCCAAAATTTTGCCTAGAATGAAATGTTAAACAGATTAAAATTTTATTCCATGTCAAAGTAGACATGACTAAAAGCACATCATGGCATAGTAGACATGACTAAAAAGCATATGTTCATTCCCATGAACGATTCAAATAATAAAAGATAATAAATCTGATACAAATTTCCCTGTGAATATACTGATACAGACCAAAAACAACATTTCAACCAGAGAAGGTGAAATCGAATCTATTGAGCAAAGACTATATTGACACAGAATTAAAGACATGGCAACACAATTTGTGTCCTCAATCCAAATATCAATTCATCCAGTTCTTACACCATATAACAAAAAACATAGAAATAAAAGCACATAAAAATGAGTTCAAGCCTAGTTGGCATCTAACAACTTGATGCCATCCCCAAAAAAATGATTATCCAAAATAGAGATGAGAAGAAACATACTTAACTAGAAAAATTAAAACCAATAAAGATATCAGATAAATTTTAGAGTCGGAAGAGCCGAAATAGATGAGAGGTTTTTTATTTTAGAAAAACAAAAATATAACACCTCAAAGAAGACATGCCACGGAGTAACATTTTCAAGCGGCACTTATTAAAAAAAACATTTGTAAGCGGCATTGGCAGCCATATTTAATGGTTCAGATCATTTTGACTCTTCTGATTTAAATACATTGATAAACAGGAAAAGAAAAATCTTACACAAATCTTCTGTTATCAGCTTTCAGATAGAAACAACCTCAAGGCAGATGAGCATTAATGCATTAAGCTTTATGGTTGATACTATTTACATATTAAATAAGATCACATCACAGTATGCATAATATACATACAGTTGCTAATATTGTTGGTACTGTAAAATGCTTGATTTATCAAATATCAACAACAGAGCAAAATTACATTGTGTTTGATCAAACGAACTTAAATTTCATTTCACCCTTACAATTGTTGGGATAGAAGAGTAGAGACAGAGCATACATGAGGGCTAGGGCTAATTGCCTCAAAACTTGAAGGAAAAAAAAAACGAAACTTTTGCTTTGGATATAATCATAAGTACTGTAAATTCATTTGCAGCATTTATAAGACATACCACCCATGAGAATTTGTATTCAAAAAACGAATTTCATAAAATTTTATTATTAACCATCACGCTATAACTCCCCATAAAAAAACCCGTAAAACAGAGATAACAAATTTTTGTTCAAAAAAATATATTACTACAAATTTGACGAATGATACGATCATAAGACACATTATTAGAGGGTTTCAATAAGTAACAGAATAATACAATGAAGCTTAATTATAGCAATGAAACTCAAGAAAACAAGAGAACTCACAGACGTGGGAAACACCAAGAGGAGTTGCTCATACAACGGCGCTGACTGCGTAATAGGCAAATTCTGAAGTAGACGAATAAAAAAACTTGAGTATTATATTCCAGAAAAAACAATATATACGGAAAAAATTTTAAAAAAAATAAATCAGACCTTTGCGTTATTGGCTAGAATTTCTGCAGCTTCTACGTTGTACTTGTCAACAGCACTACTCGTTTCATCCTGAAAATAAACTCGCGTTACAGTTAATTGCACACGATCGATTCACGAAAAAAAAAAAGAGGAGAAAAGTAGAAACCCTAACGTCAGGTCCAGGTTGAGTCTCAAGTGTCGACGCCATAACCGAGAGAAGGAGGGGATAGAATCGGCGTGATAGTGGATAAAAGAGCCGGGAGAGAGTAGCGATTTGAAGAGGAAAGGGTTAGGGAAGTGTGAGACAAGAGGCGGCAGTAGAGCGAGAGAGGAAAAGAGCAAGAGATGGTCCCACTTAGGACATCCCAACAGCTCTACAGTTGCACCACTCAAAATATAATATTTTATTTTATTATTTAACTTAAATTTTAAATCAAATTTTACTTTTATTATAATTTAACATATTTGTGATTAATTTTTTTATTTCAAAAAAATATATTTTTTTAAATATTTTATTAATAAAATAACTAATAATTTTAACAAATTTATAATTACTTAATAAATTTAACTAATTACTATACTATTTATCTAATATATCAATAAAGCATTCACTCTCTAATATTTTCTATTTTCAATTGATAAATTTTAAGAAAAATTAATATATAAATAAAAATAAAATAATATATTTTAATTTTTTATCTTATTTATATTGTTGGAGGTGCCCTTAACAGATTGTCAATTTGGATAGATTGGTTCGAGCGAACCAGGAAAGGAGACTCTTGTTTGAATTTAATTTTTCGGGAAATTACATTTTAAATTCGAATAATAGCACAACAACATGTTATAATTTTTTTTACAGAAAAATGAGAGTAAGAATATCCAATC
>CAODLS012322051.1:0-12317 GCA_948243855.1 Flueggea neowawraea | reverse complement strand
GAAGAATTGCTAAAAGCATAGGCATTCCTTACATGTGATGAAAAGTATTGCTCCTCTGTCGCCAAAGGAGGATAAAAAACCAAATTTGCAGCTTAAGGTTGATAGAACACTGGCTGGTGAATGAATAGGAGCAATAAAGGGTAAGATGGCAAATCGAAATAACAGGGGCTGATTGGAGGGGAAACAGCATAGCTGTTACAAAAATAAAAAGGCACTGATGCGCATTGGGCAAGGTAATTCTGTTTTTGGGAGCAGCTATCTTTCTTACACTGAGCTATAGCCACATACAGAGAATTCCCTTCAAAATTGGCTCCTAGAGAGGTACGAACATCAGAATATGTAGAACACTGATAATCCTCACAAAAATACTGGAAGAATGACCTTACCATGCAGTGCATTGAGAGCCTCATTTGCTTCCTCAAGACAAGAGAATTGCACAAAGCCAAATTTCTTACTTTCTCCATTATCATGGCGCATTACTCTCACGGAAACTATTTTTCCAAATCCACCAAAAATTTCCCTTAGCCTATTTTCATCGGTAAATGCACCCAAGTTCCTCACATACAGATTTGAACCCCTCAAATTATCCATACAGCTATTATGAATACTCTTGTATTCAGATCCTAATGTCATTCTCCTCTGGCATTTCTTTTGTACCCTTTCTACAGATAATGTCTTGGGACCTAATGCATAGTTCATTTGGTTCACATTCCATCATCCATTAACACAAAATATAACAAATGTAAACAGAGAACATATTCAAATGATCATCACCTAATGTAGAGCCATTCAATCCATCGACATCCTTCTTAGCATCATCCAGTGCCCAAAAATCAATGAAGCCGAAACCTTTCAATGCCCCATTCTTATCCTTCATCTGAACAGCACCATCAGGCACCATCAAGCGTTGAAAATGAAATAGCACTAATACCCCTGTAAAAATTATTCAAGTATAATTCACTGAGAAAAAAGTTCAAAATGCAACACAAATAATAATCAAATATACGAAACTGAAATTCTTGTCCTTGATAAATGATGAAGGCATTTTGTTGCCGTATCAATGTAAAGAAACACACCCTAGATGGCAATCGCTAATTGTCCACCGCAATTGACCAGCAGAAACATGAAGCGCCAAAACATCACCACTACCAGTCCCCAAAACTAACAAAGAACTGCCTAGCTTCCTTTTCTTCTGCAATCGCAAACCATTGAAATTCCAAAAAGTGTCTGCAAACCATTGAACTGACATCTGATGTTAGAAGGCCATCACCATGGACAATTTTTGGTTGTCAGAAATGGTAAGACTATAGTTCATCTATCGTTTCAAGGGCTAAATGCTTCTGCTTGAATTGTGTTACATTATACAAAGCAGGGTTAAGACTTTTTAAAGAAGCCAAAGATTGGGATTCGCGAGGGAGGGTAAGTTGCCTGTGTATTGCGAGTTGCTGATTAATGACAATTCGTTATCTTCTTATCTGAAATTGTTGTTTTTTCCAGCAGTGGGATGATCATCCTGCAATAATGGCAGTTGGTGTGGCTGATGGCACCTCTGAGGCAATTTTCCGGACAGTGATGTCTCTTGGTCCTTCTAGATCAGAGTGAGAATCGACATATATTTCTCTAACATCTTGGCTATATAAATAGTTCTTTTCTCATTAGAGCTGATCAACGACCTTTGTCGAATTAATGAGTGTCTTGCAGATGGGACTTCTGTTTTTATCGCGGCAGCATTGTGGAGCATCTTGCTGGTCATACAGACATTATTCACTCACTGTTAGACACTGACCGGCTACCATGGTCCGCGGAGAACTAATTTGAAAAATAATTATTGGATTAATACGTTTCACTAATTACAGTATTCTCTTCAGGGGAATGAAACGGAGAGATTTGTTGGTGCGACGTTATTGGAGAAGAGAGGATGATGGAACATACGGTAACTATCATGTTTTCAGGAACTACTTAGGATATCATCAAGCTTTCACCTTATATCTGACTTTAATCTTTCCAACATGTTGTTCTTGCAGTGATTCTGTACCATTCTGTGATTCACAAAAAGTGTCCACCGAAGAAAGGATATATCCGAGCTTGGCTTAAAAGTCATACATGCTTTGCATTTTGGGAATTTGGAGTGATCATTTGATACCACGAATCGGCTATCATGCCATTTTATCAAGAAAAATATCTACTTTGCTTTGAGTCAGTAAGTGTAACATTTATAGAGTCCAGGCCTTACCTTTTACTTGTGAGAACCATGCAGATGGAGGATATTTAATTACCCCTATAAACCAAGGAAGACAGTCTCAAGTAAAACACATGCTTGCTGTTGACTAGAAGTTTGGAAAACTATATCTGCGTCCATCATCTGCAAGATCGATAACAATTCGTATGCTCGAAAGAGTTGCAGGTATTCTTTCTGCGAATTAAGAAGCTCATATTTTCATCCAGAAACTCTCCATACTGACAACATTCTTCGTCAAGTGTTCACAGTTACTTTTTTTTGGAAATTGCAGCACTAAGAGAGCTTTTCCAGGCCAAAAGAAGGAATTACTCTTCCGACTTCTCATACGAAGAATTTCCAAGACATGTATCTTTGCCTCAGATTGAAAAATTAGAAAGTAAATCTGAAGTTGAAGTCTCAGGAAAGATTAAGCAGGATAATACTTTGTTGGAAAAAGAAGCCAGAAAACCAAATTCTGCTCGTTCAAGTTTAGTCCGTCTGAATGATGATTCTGATGAGTTCTTTGACGTTGCCTACGATGTCACAGACTATGACCATTCGGAGAATGGATGGTTTACTGAAGCGAGTGTTGAAATGCAAACCTTGGTACTTCCTAATCATTAGAATTCAATCCTTTCCCCAGTTGTTTTGAAGTCTTGAGAAAATTTTGCTTGTCCATATACATCGGTTTTACTGATCATTTTGTTCATTTTCACCTGTAACATCATTTCCAAAACTTCTCCTGGCTTTTCATTGCTGTTAAGCCTATTATTTACATACGTTGAATTATTCTTATAGATGAATCTCACTGTCTCATACCAAAAAAAAAAAAACTCGAAGTCTGGACAGAGCAATATTTGTTCCATCTACAACATTGATCGGATCCCTTGATGAGATTGTGCTTAATGTCATAGTTCTCAGAGTGTATATAAATTGGACATGATTGACCAGACTGTAAACTCTTCTTCCCATCACTATCTTAGCAGGATTTAGATTCTTTGCTGAGATAACATCAACCCTATTCATCCCTTGTATAGACTTTGATATAAACTAATAATCTTCATTTTACAAACTTTTCTGCTAGCATTTTCGGATATACTGCAATGCACAAATGTTTAGAATTTGTATCATCACTTTCATTGCATTGAACCATGCAGAACACACACCAACCTAGATTATCATCAGCAGCCGGTCTGGTCAAGAAATTGCGTGAGCTTGCAGGTTTTAACTTGTTTTAGATCATTAACGGATCAATAGTAATATAGCTATTGGTTAATCGTGTTCTGGTAAGGAAATGGCTTGTAAATTTATCTTTCTTTTTGCTGTTCAAAAGGAGAGTTATGTAGACTTGCAAGCAGAGGCGGCTAAGGAAGACAGCGTATTGTGTTCTTATGGATCCACTCTTCGGAAGGACACTAGTTATACTTTACCTTGCACTTGGACTGTTGCTGATCCAACTACATTCTTGATACGCGGTGAACATTATTTAAAAGACCATCAGAAGGTACTCCATTAAGCTTGAGATCTTGGGAATGTTGTAGCGACATTGTCAAGTACAATTCTTTCAAATGTGAGTGTTTAAGCATTCATTTAACTTGTTTCGCTTGACTTTTTCCATTTCTTCAGATCAAGGCGAAAGGTACTTTGATGCAAATGGTTGGTGCAGACTGGCTAGATCAGACCAGCGAGAAGAAGATCTTGGCAGCCGTCCTGAAAGTTTTTTTCAGGTTTGCTTTGAGTATTGTATACCGTTTCCTAAACTGATATTTTCCATTGATCATACTTATGAAAGCAATTACAATTCCGATCAATGCAGAAGTATGCAATGCCAGATCGTCCAGAATTCTTCTTTATTGTCAATATACAGGTGAATTTGAATTGGTCGGCACTCTTTATGCAGTCAAATAATAACCATCGTCAAACAGCTATATATGTAATGTTCTTGATGATGAAGCAGGTTCCCGGATCGACCATGTATACACTAGCATTGTATTACATGTTAAAAACTCCTCTGGAGGATACTCCCTTGCTGGACACATTTGTTAATGGTGATGATGCCTTCCGAAATTCAAGACTCAAGCTCATATCTTACATTTCGAAGTTTAACAGAATTCACTTCTATGCGAATCTTACGAGATTGGTAACAGTGCCTAAATTCATTAGATTTAACCAATGTTGTCTGAGATCATGGATAGTGAAGCAAAGTGTAGGAAAGAAAGCTTGTTTGGTAGGTGCTCTTGAAGTAAATTATTTTCATGGGAAAAGTTAATTGAAGGTACATTACCTTTAAACTCTGTCACAATCAAAATTACAAGTTGCAAATGTTGATCATGTTCTAATTCCAAACCATTCAAATATATCCACATTTTCAGCTTGGAATCGATGTGGGGTCTTCCACGGTTGCAAGAAGAGTGGTCAGTCTTGTTCTGGGATACCTGAACAACTTGGTCATAGAGATGGCATTTGTAATACAGGTAAAATCTTCAATTCTCTCCATGGGAAACAACGTTGAATTGTTACTCTTTCGCTGGCAGCTTGTTCTATAGTCTCCTTTCAGGCCTCTCATATACCATTGAACTTACAGGGAAACACCAAGGAGGAGCTCCCAGAATTATTCTGGGAACATGCAGGCTTAATTATCTGGATGCATCTAAAGCAGTGAGGGTGTGACCAAACCACGGTCATCTTTCTTTTTTTTTTCTCATGGATCATCTAAACCATGATTACCATCAACAATAAAGTTTTGCATGATTCGTCTGCGGCCAGATATAGCAGGTTGTGATTGGAAAAACATGGCAGGAGCAGAGCATCAAGATCCGAGATGGTGTGTTGAAATTGCCTTTCATAGTGATGAGAATGTGCCCACATTTCGTGCTATGTTGAGTTATGCACTATCACATATGTGTATTCAAGTTTATGCTAAGTTTTATGACTATGTTTATGCTATTTGTTAGGCATAGTAGACATGTTTTCCTAATTTTGTGTTAGAACTTCATGTATATAAATCCATCTTTGTTAATGAATATTATGTCACTCTTATATCCCCACATCATACACCAACAAAGTGGTATCAGAGCTCTCTTATTCTTGAGGGACCTGAAAGTATAACTTATATCTACCATCATCAAGAAAAAGAGAAAAAAAAATATACAAAGTCTTTTTTTTTCATGCAAAGATTAGTTCTCCTCTTTAATTAGAGTGAGACTATATCCATAACCATGCCCATAATCATATCCATAACCATAACCATGGCTATAACCATAAATATAATGCCCATGTCATTATAACAACAGAAGTTGGGAACGACGATCATGCCAACAATATAAAGTTGGAAACGACGATCATGCCAACAACAGAAAGTCAGAAACAACGACCATGCCAACAACAGGAAGTTGGAAATGACTACCATAACAACAATACGAAGTAGGCAATGACGACGATGACAATAGTTCATCACCATCAAAGGCAAGGAGGAGTGTTGAAATTGCCTTTCATAGTGATGAGAATATGCCCACATTTCATGCCATGTTGAGTTATGCACTATCACATATGTATATTCATATTTAATTAGTGACTAATGTCTCAAGTTTATGCTAAGTTTCATGACCATGTTAATGCTATTTGTTAAGCATAGTGGATATGTTTTCCTAATTTTGTGTTAGAACTTCATTTATGTAAATCTATCTTTGTTAATGAATATTATGTCACTTTTATATCCCCACATCATACACCAACATGGTGTCAATAAATTAATGTGCTTTGCATTGTTGGAATTTGTTGAATTATGCCTTTTAAGTTACTAAGATGTAGAAAGTAGTGGTCATGATTATGTCTAAATGAGAAAGTGTCATGTTCTATTTTGTTTACATGTTTTTAGAAGTGACCATGATCATCCTACTTGTTAGGTTTAGTGGGCATATTTTTCCAAATTTTATGCCAAGATTTTATGTATATAAACCCATATTTATTAATGAATCTCATGTCACTTTTATATCCCCACATCATACACTAACAAAGTGGTATCAGAGCCATTTTTCTTAAGGGACCTATAACCCCATATATCTACCATATAACCTCCATATCGGAGTATATCTCATAAACACCATAACCAAAATAACTGTATAACCACGTACACCACTTTATTCAATGGAGTCGGATAAGACATTTTCTATGCCACCACCATCGATTAATGGCAATAACTATCAAGTATGAGCTGTCAAAATGACTGTCTATCTCGAGGCTTTTGATCTTTGGGAAGCTATAGAGGAAGACTACGATATCCCGCCACTGCCAACAAATCCAACGATAGCTCAGCTGAAGACCCACAAAGAGAGAGACTGGAAAGTCTAAAGCAAAAATGTGTTTGTTCTCTTTTGTTTCAAGCAATATATTCACGAAGATCATGAACTTAGATTCAACAAAGACTATATGGGACTCCCTCAAAAGGGAGTATCAATGCAATGAAAGAACAAAAAAATGTAAGCTCTCAACTTGAGTAGGGAGTTTGAAATGCTAAAAATGAAAGAGTCTGACACCATCAAAGAATACTATGACAAGCTGTTGGGCATTGTAAACAAGGAAAAGTTACTTGGTAAGGACTTTTCCGATGAACGAGTTGTGCAAAAAATTCTTGTGACTTTACCTGAAAAATGAGTCCAAAATTTCTTCACTAGAAGAATCCAAGGATTTGTCAAGCATATCCTTGGTAGAATTAGTGAATGCATTGCAGACTCAAGAACAAAGAAGGCTCATAAGAGAAGAATGTATTGTAGAGGGAGCTCTTCATGCCAAATTAACGGTTAATAGTAAATTCAAAAAATATCCGACATGCCCATATTGTAAGAAGACCAACCATTCACATACAAAAAGTTGGTGGAGACCAGATGTTAAATACAAAAAGTGTGGCCAAATGAGACACATAGAAAAAGTTTGCACAACACAAAATCAAGATGTCAAAGCTAATACAACATCAAATCAATCTCAGGAGGAGGAACTATTTTGACTTAACAACTATCAAAGCCAAGAAGGAGTGTTGAATTATGCCTTTTAAGTTGCTAAAATGTAGGAAATAGTGACCATGATTGTGTCTACATGATAAAGTGATCATGTTCTATTTTGTTTACATGTTTTTAGAAGTGACCATGATCATCTTACTTGTTAGGCTTAGTGGGCATGTTTTTCCAAATTTTATGTCAAGACTTCATTTATATAAACCCATCTTTATTAATGAATGTCATGTCACTTTTATATCCCCACATCATATACCAACGGAATTAACTCTTGTATAGGTTCATTTTTGCTCATCCAATCAAAATATAAACTCTAATGTGGTCACAATTTATGCTGATTCATTTCTACCTCTTTTAAGTCCACAAGAAAAATGATGTTTATCAGTGCTATATGACACAAATATCGACTCTGAAAAATAACCATACAGATATTCCAGATTTGAACAGTATATATGCTTTCGTATTATGTATAACAACACTATGATGATAAAAAATTACGTTATGCACTATTTCTTAAAGCAACAAAGGTCGTGCGACAGGACTAGAAGCAAATGAATTGCATTAAAATTAAAATAAAAAGAAACAAAAAATTAAGCGATTATGAACTATTGTCTGGAACAGGGAGCCGAGTGGGTTGCCATTGAAGCTTGTAAGGAATGAGACAGCAAAAGTCTCCATAGGTTGGACATAGATTCACTGTTTTGATCTCACTGGTGCACAAGTTGAAGGACATGACAGGTTGTGGTTGAGATTCGTCTGAAGTGTAGATGATATTTGGGTCAGTAGGGTGGCAACACAGTATGTTTTGTTCCTGTCGAGCTATAAAAGTCACCATGTTTCGCAGTGAAACTTGACAATGCAACAAGCACTCGGCGTCGTTTAGATCCCACACTCTAAGAATCAAATCATCCCTCGAAAGTTGACGTAGTCTTAAATTTCCTCGACACATTCCAAGATAATAATCATAGCGTGCATCATAGCCGCCATCCTCGGGAATATACTCCTTTGGTGGATCAATAAAAAGCCACGGATTCTCGCCTCCTATATTGAAAGGATCAATGCCAATTATCGCTCCACTTCTCCTGTCCAACCAAAATAACACTTCTTTGATTGACACGCCTAGAAATCTAAACAAGGAAAAGTTGTTGAGAGGACAAGGTAGCACTGTTTCGACCCAAACTAATGTGCTTGAACAGAGAACTTTGGTGTTAAAACCAGCAGAAGGCTCATCTGGCCACGGGTCCATGACCATGAACATTGCGAATTCACCGTTTCTTTTTTATGTAAAACCAATGAGTAGGCAGTCGCCCGTTAATAGATCATAGGGGGCCGCGGGTAATGAAGGGAGCTCGGGAAGGCGTACCCGCTCTCTAGTAACTGGATTGCACACTAAAAAAGTCGAGTAGTCGCAACAAAGTAACTAATCGTTGAAGGAAGCCAGGGTCCTAGTATTTCGACAACGAAGAGGCAACTCCCCCGTGACATCAAGAGGCAACGGCTCAGTGAGAGCCAAAGATTCAAAGTCGGGTTAGGGGTAGATTTCTTCTGCTCCATCATCATCCAAGTAGTAAACATACCACAATGAATTAAGGTTATAGTCGTGGGAAAAACGATCGGCGAAGTAAGGCTCAGAGATAGCTGAGTTCCAACGCTTGCGGACGAGTTTAGATCGGTGAGCGTTGATAAACGATAGACGACGGAGTATTTCTAGGAGTAGACTATCCGGCAGATCGTTAAAATTGCGCTTGCAACTTGTCATGGCTTTGAGTTTGGTTTCTAACGGGAGCAAGGCAGGTTATTTATAGTGAAGCGTATCCTAAGCATAAACTATACACAAATCACAAACCTATTTGTATTAGAAGTACTTCTGTATTAGAAGTTGGGTCGGCTGACTCTCAAACCTATTTGTATTAGAAGTACTTTTAAACCGCAACTGGGTTTCGTCCCTTTTCAACTTGCGAGGAGAAAACACAGACCTTTCAAGAAAACACAGCTTGCCTTGGATTTTCAGCGAGTCCGTCTGGGCCCTCCTTTGAAGTTTTGTCATTCTCGTTTCTTTTCTTTTTTCTTTTTTCTCAAACCTTTTCAGTCAATTCAATTTCTAGCATCTATCGATAAAATTTAAGCTTGCCATTGACTGTAAATTGAAGAGTGCTAAAGTAAGAATTTTGCTCAGTGACTGAAATATGAATCTGTTGACTTTTTTGCTGTTGACTAAACATGCTTGTTGTCAATTATCGGAATCAAATAGATAGACCTGAAAAGAAGGGAAAATGCTGTCAAATATTGGAATCAATGTTACTTCCCCTCTGTGTATGCCCCAAACCATACACAGCCTCGCTAGCTATGCTTTAATTATCTAATACCATGACAACATAATTCATAAATTGCCCGTAATGTTGGAAATGTACAAGAATAAGCAGTCATTATCCAACTAGTTTAGTTTACAAAGTTTATCAACAACTATGAACGCAGAAATAGAATAGAACAATCCTTTATGAAACATTGATGCATGTTAACTAATTCCTAAAGAGTGAGTTTTAGAGTTACCTCCAGTAATGGTAATACTAAAATCGAGTTGCTTGATCGAATTACCTACAATTTGCTGGGATTCTTTGATAACTATGCCATATTATCATGTTGAAAACCTCATAAATTGATCATTCCTCTTCTGATTCGATACGTTTCCGCAATTTCTTAAATTATTTCCTCTTTATATGCCAAAGTTGACCCAAAATACCTGTTAGAATAAAAATCGGAGAGCGAAATGATTGGATGCTGCCATGAGTTCTGGTTTTAAGATCCCAATACCTTAAATATGTTGTAGGTGACATTAAAGATTTGAGCTTAGTAATAAATTTTTTTTACAGATAGTATACACCACCATGCCTGCACACCATTTATAGTTACAGTACTCTACAGAGATGGTGATGCCCCGTGTGGACCCTCGTGAGACTAGAAAATGATGCATCATACTGATCATTCATTTATTTCCCTTTCACTAAACCATCTCATCTCAACCATATTAGATTCAAGAAACAGTAAGTGTAGGCATTCATATTATGAGAAGAATATATTACATAAGAAAGTACTGCGAACTGTCGCGGTAGCTGCATTTACTGGACCTTCATCGGGCCAAAACTTAAATGGTTTAAACTGTTCTGATGTACTAATCTTTTTTAATTGCAAGAAGTTTAGGATATATGTCTATTTTGATGGCTCATGTCCATTTAACTAAGTCTTATTCGTTGTAAAAGGCATGAGAGTTTATTAGTCTACTAAGAGAAATTTTTGCACTTTGAAAGTTTTCATTTCTCTTTGATAGGTTGCACTATGGAAGTTTAAACCTGAAAATTTGGACAAATTTAGACAACCAAACATACTCACTTCCCAATTTAAGTTTAATATGCACAAAATAGGCTGCCTTTAGCTTTGAAGTTTCAAGTACTAATTTGGATTAAAACTGAACTGAAACAAATCAACAAGAGGTCTCTTTCATTGAACAGATACTATGTTGCTAATTGCCAAATTAAAGAACTTCACTATATTTGCATGTCCCAGCATTATCTGGCTCGATAGCTCAACAGATCAAAGTAGCCCTGGTGCTGGCACATGAACAGCTGGCTTATTTTTGGTCTACTACGAGACAAACCCAATGAACTCTTGTACATGCAGTTTGAACCTCCCGGATCATAATGCAATACCCCTCTTTATAATCCGAACTACCCATGCCTCCCCCCTTTTATTTCTTTTTTAGCTCATATACAAGTTTCTTCCAAGTGTATGTACTGGTTAAGAAAAGTTCTGATGGTTAAATAAAGGTCTCATCTTGTCATTTGTGAGTTAAGACTGTTAAGTCATTTCAATGAATATGACATTTTCATAATATGTATTAGTTCGTATTATTGAAGACGATTTTAGTATCACTACTATCGTTCGTTAGTTATGACTTCAATTTATTTGTGATCATAACGCAATTTCTGATAAATGGTAAGACCCTGTTGTCTTTAATTTTCTCATAAGCAGTACTTTGTTCCAAATCACGTAGAGGCTGTTTCCTCATCTTTTTTTTTTCTATTGTTTATACTTTATGAATTACAAGAGAGAATAAAAAATGGTTGCGTGCAAATGTTGGAAGTTGTTATACATTATAATATACAAGCTGTGAGTGCTTTGAATGCTAATCTTTCTACTTGAACAACTCTCATTTATTAGCCACCCTCGACTCCCATCTTCCTCCTTCAAGTCTGACTTGAGTTAGACTTTTTTCAAGCTCCTCATAAGGGTGCGTGTGACCTCAAAGTTTCTCTCACACAACAATATCTGCTGTAGCAACCAAAATGGCAAAGTTCAGTAGAGCAGCCTTGGCTCTGGCCTGTTTTGCATTTGCAGTTCTTAATGGAGTGCTTGCGCAAGATACTCTTGTTCCTTCCATCATGACGTGCGGTGACTCGGCCGTTGATGTTGGCAACAATGACTATCTCCCAACAATTTACAAGGCTGATTACCCTCCTTACAGAAGAGACTTTGTGAACCACCAGGCCACTGGGAGGTTTTACAATGCAAATTAGCCACTGACATCACCGGTAAGCACATACAATTTAGAAAAGATGAAATTAAGAGCCCCTTCTAAACCACAAAAAGAAAAAAAAAATTCCTAACCACTGTCCTTGTGTGTCCTTTAATTTGAAGCTGAAACACTTGGATTCAAGACCTATGTTGAAATTGTCTTTCATAGTGATGAGAATATACCCACATTTCATGCTATGTTGAATTATACAATATCACATATGTGTATTCATATTTAATTAGTGGTCCATGTCTTAAGTTTATGCTAAGTTTCATGACCATGTTTATGCTATTGGTTAAGCATAGTGGACATGTTTTCCTAATTTTGTGTTAGAGCTTCATGTATATAAATCTATCTTTGTTAATGAATATTGTGGCACTTTTATATCCCCACGTCATACACTAACAAAGTGGTACCAGAACTCTCTTATTCTTGAGAGACTTAAGAGTATAACTTATGTCCACCATCATGAAGAAAAAGAGAAAAAAATATATACAAAGCCTTTTTTTCTCCATGCAAA